>ONZH01028589.1:0-73222 GCA_900303285.1 Rhinella marina
CGGCAATACCTAATATGTATAGTTTTCCTGCGTTTAGATGGTGATAAAATAATTAGAAAGTTGCCCTTTTTTTTTTTTTTTTTTCCTTGTCATATATTGACCCCTATAACTTTTTGGTATTTATGTGTACAGAGCTGTATGGGGGCTCATGTGTATGACTTTTTGATCACTTTTTATTTAATTTTTTTTAGAAAAAAAAAAGGGACAAAAAACTGCGAATCGCCATTTGGACGCTTTTTTCCGCCACACAATTCGCCGTATTGAAATTTTTTTTTTATATTTTAAAAGTACGGGCGTTTTCGGTCACGGTGATACCCATGATGTCTATATTTATTGTTATTTAGGTATTTATTTTTTACTTATACGGAAAGGGGGGTGATTTGAACTTTTATATCTTTTTTATTTTTTATATATTTTTTAACATTTTTTTTAATTTTTCTGTGATTATTTTAAAGCTCAAATATCATCTGATCTATTGTGTTTTGTTTTTTTTTCTTTATGAGCAATCATGGATTTACTAGATGCAGTTAAAACCATGAATTGCTCATTTCTTATCCTGGCCTGCCATCTAGTGGCCAGAATAAGAATTGCAGTTTGAAAACTGTAATCCTCACCAGCGAGGATTACAGTTTCATATGGTGTACAGACACCCCGATTGGCCAATCGGGGCGTCTGTACACCACCCGGAAGCGTGGGCTTCCGGGTTCAGACGCATCCTGATGCCGTGATCACGTGTGATCACGGCATCAGAAGGCCCTGGAAGTCTCCGAAGACGGAGGTAAGATGCGGCAAGTCTCTGCTGTTAGAAACAGCAGAGACTTGCCGGCCATGACGCCCGCCGCACCCGCGAGCGGGCGTCATGTCCCCGCACCGCCCGCGTGCCGTACATGTACGGCGGCGGTCGGGAAGGGGTTAAATAAATCATATGCAATGTTAAAGGGATAGGTTATTTATTGACGTGCCTCAGGCATTATTATTTTTAAAAAATAAATAAGTAAATGTAATATATGTGTATTTTAAATTAGTTAAAGGGGTTGTCCCACGAAAAATATTCTACAGTTTTCAAACCAGCACCTGGATCTGAATACTTTTGTAATTGCATGTAATTAAAAATTTTGTATAGTCACTGAGTTATTCAATAAAATGTATCAGTATAGAGCCACCTGCTGTTTGTTTTATTCTTATTTCTTTGACCTGTTCACTGAGAAGGCCGCACATGCTCAGTTTCATCCTTCACCTGCCTCCTGAGCTGTGATAGGGAGAGCTGAGACACGCCTCCTGAGCTGTGATAGGGAGAGCTGAGACACGCCTCCTGAGCTGTGATGGGGAGAGCTGAGACACGCCTCCTGAGCTGTGATAGGTAGAGCTGAGACACGCCTCCTGAGCTGTGATAGGGAGGGCTGAGACACGCCTCCTGAGCTGTGATAGGGAGAGCTGAGACACACCTCCTGAGCTGTGATAGGGAGAGCTGAGACACGCCTCCTGAGCTGTGATAGGGAGAGCTGAGACACGCCTCCTGAGCTGTGATAGGTAGAGCTGAGACACGCCTCCTGAGCTGTGATAGGTAGAGCTGAGACACGCCTCCTGAGCTGTGATAGGGAGGGCTGAGACACGCCTCCTGAGCTGTGATAGGGAGAGCTGAGACACACCTCCTTACCTGTGATAGGGAGAGCTGAGAGACACCTCCTGAGCTGTGATAGGGAGAGCTGAGACACGCCCCCTTAGCTGCAGCAGAAAAGACACTCCCCTTGAGCTGTCAGCTTGATATAAATCTAGCAGACAAAGAATGTGGAGATCTCTGGATCCATGTGAGGTACAGGGCTGGTTCTAGCTTTGTTACAAAGGTATCGTCATGTACTATATGATGATTTTTATTTTTTACCTTAGTCATGGGATAACCCCTTTAAAGGGGTTGCCTATATATATAGATATAGATATAGATATATATATATATAATTTTATTTTATTTTTTTCCCTTTCTTAAAGAGGTCGTCCCCTTTGGACAATCTCTTTTTATTTAAAGGGTCCACCTATGATAAGCTGGAAGTGCACCGCGCAAGTGCAGCCACCGCTCCATTCACTTCTATGGGGCTTTGTGGTCTCTGTTCTAGAGATACCCACACTGATCAGACACTGGGCGCATATGTCCCCAATATCTGAGGTGAGACAACCCCAACGCAAGATGTTTTATGTAACAGCTCTGGCCAATACATGAGAATCCTAAAAGGAGAGATCATCATCCTGTCCTGATGGTGCACTGCGGCACCATTCATTCTCTATGGGCCTGCCGAGTACAACCCCTTCGACACGACCCCACTAATCCAATTTATTGCCTATCCAGTGGATAGGGGATAACGTTTAGTAACCGGAATACCCCTTTAACTAAGGAATCCTTACTAGTGTACAATGAGTTTTCTATACCAGATGACGCCTTCAAATTATGCACAACTACATAATGAGGAAGGTTTGCGATTCAGGGGTCTTGAAAGGTGGATGAATACCCCAACTGCAGGTGCAAAGGCAGATGTCACTGGTAAATGTGGCCACATAGGATTACTCCTGGAATTATTATTATATTAAAGGGGTTATACTTCGATTAATGTAAAAAATGAAATTCAAACTCAATTTCTTTCTTCTAAGAAACCTAGAACCAGCCCTGTACCTCGCAAGGATCTACAGATCTCTCTACTCATTGCTCCTGTTTCTCTGCTAGATTTATTTCAGGCTGGCAGCTCAGGAGCGTGTCCTTTCTCAGGAGGCATGTCCTTCCTGCTGCAGCTCTCTCCCTATCACAGCTCAGGAAGGTGTGTACTTTCTGCTGCAGCTCTCTCCCTATCACAGCTCAGGTGGGTGTGTCCTTTCTGCTGCAGCTCTCCCACTATCACAGCTCGGAGGGCAAATTCTTTCTGCTGCGGCTTTCTCCATACCACAGCTCAGGAGGGTTTGTCCTTTCTGCAGCAGCTCTCTCCCTGTAATTGTCACACTACATCCAGCTGGTGGCAGTTGAAGGATAGAACTGAGCATGTGCGACCACTTTAGTAGGTGAACGTGCACCTTACTATAAGGGATAAACACCACGGTGCCATTCTTATGAAGGCAAGAGAATATCATACCACTAATTTGTCATGCTGAATTATATTAATATAACATTTAGTGGTGGCACAACCCCTTTTACTGGCAATATTAGACATTTTTTACATACCCCTTTAATGGCCATTTTGGCTGCAGATATATCTACAGCGCCCACACTTCTGGCAAACCCTATCCGAAATTGTTCATACCATATTTATCAATAAAGTTTAAACAATACCAT
Source organism: Rhinella marina (assembly GCA_900303285.1). Classification (NCBI taxonomy): domain Eukaryota; kingdom Metazoa; phylum Chordata; class Amphibia; order Anura; family Bufonidae; genus Rhinella; species Rhinella marina. The sequence continues at coordinate 3,314 of ONZH01028589.1, forward strand.
TTTACAGAAGACCATTGGGTGGTGGACCTACTTTTTTTTTTTTTTTGCCTAGTAATCATCACCGAAATATGAGCAGCAGGAGGATGAGCAGCAATCCACCCCTCTACCCAACCCCCCAAAAATCCCATGAATCAGGCATGAGTGCCTCCCAGCAAATAACCGAGCCGGACGGGGCTGCAAGGAAAGACGCTCGCTTCCTTCCCAGAAGGATGGGGGAGTAAAAAAATCCTCAGTTTCCATAGAAACAAGTCAGCAAAGTAGAAAGAGGGCTGTGATACTGTCATTACAGATAACTGTCACAGCATGGGTGCCGAATGTAAAAGTGTGAGCAGCCGCGATGAGTGCGAGAGGAGCACAAAGCTTCCATTTTCTTCAACGGGCGCGTGCAAAAATAGCGCAAAAAAAAAAAACCCAACACATCTTACGGAGGACAATGACCAGTTGAATCTGACCGGCTGCCAGGGAGAATACTACGGTCAGCCTTTACATTCAATAGCTTAAAGGGGTTTGTTGGACCTGATTTATTTCAATGGGGCCACAAAAGATGCGGACAGCACATGGTGTAGTTCCGTTCTATGGCCCCGCAAATAAGATAGAACATGGTATCCGTGTTCTGTGGATCTGCAACTTGCGGACCGCAAAACACTCCGGCTGTCTAAATGAGGGACATGGATCAAAAAGAGGGAATGTCCCTCCAGAAGAGGGACACTTGGGAGGACTGCATATTCCCCACCCCATGACTGTCAGGCTGCATCTTGACCAGTTTCAGTGCTGTCACCACCGGGGACTTTGCCTGGAAATGTATTATAGGAGATGACATTGCGACACCAGTTTGCACAACATACCCGGTGGCCCCCGCGATGTCAGGTTTCATCATCCGTGGAGTCAACCAGCAGCGTTCATGCGTTCATGCATGAACAGTCACTTGGACGGGCTAGGTACACTGCAACAGGAGCTGCGCCTACATAGGGACTCTAAGGGGTAAATGCACACGATCAGGATTACGTGCGGATTTTACGTACGGATTTGCGTGCGGAAAATCTGGTCCGTAGGTCATGTACATTATATTCTATGACAATTTGAAATTCTCAATGCACATGATGCAGATTTTTTTAGTGCGGATTTTGACCTGCGGTGCGGATTTTACAATCCGCAGCATGTCAATTTATTTTATTTTTCCTGTCCGGATTTCATGCGGATTTTCTCCATTCACTTCAATGGGGACCGTAAAATCCGCATGATGTACGCACACAGTGCGGTTTTTGACGCGGATCCGCATGAATATCGCAAATAGTGTACGCATCTGCCACCTGCGCTAATGCGCACGCATTTGTATGCTAATGAGAACGCTATGCGAAAACACTGATGCTGCTACATCTGTACGACACAGGAAGGGGAAATTACATCATAAGGGGAGGAGAACCTTTGTATTTGTATCCATTTTTCACTCTGACATGTGACAATGTGCTTTTCGATGGTACTCAAAATGGAGTATGGAGAAGAAGAAGGGTGGGACAATATTATGTCACAGGAAATTATGTAAAAGAGGGTGTTTCTTGTATATAGCGGTAAGGGAAAAAAATCTGTGCGCAAATCCGCACCAATTGGTGCGGATTTAACGCACGAATTTCACTGAGAACACCTGCAGATTTCAGTGCGGATTGTCCGCAGATAAATCCTGATCGTGTGCATTTACCCTTAGAGGTGTCACCGAGCATATGGACGGAAGGGCTTTGTTCACACGGGTCAGTTTAGTCTTTTTTTTTTTTTTAAGTCTCTTTTTATTAAAGTTGTACAAAAACAATGCAAACGCACTTTATATAATAAACAATAGAAACAAAACAATTGAAGAAAAATTCTGGAATGCTAATTGTAGGAAAATACTTCTAAGGAAGTGCCAAAGCATAGGGGGGAACGAGAGAAAAGGGATGAAGAGAAAAAGAATAGAATACGCAGAATGGGAGCGGTATCTATGGTCTGATGTCAATACCCAACAACAGCAAATAAAGACCAACCCCAGCATAGTCATGTACTGTTATGGTGGGAATGTCTCATATGATGGGTCCATGGTTGCCATATTTTCCTGAATTTATTGTGTTTCCCTGTTTCCCAGCAGGATAAACTCCTCCATTCCGTAAATTTGGCTTACTTTATCCTGACATTTTTCAAGAGTAGTAGGATCTGTTCGCAGTCAGTGCTTTGGCCGCTGAAATCAGGTTGCGTCGAAAGAGCATGTTTGGAAGGAACATAATTTGGGGAGCTTCACATGAGGGCAATAATGTCTAATGTACGTTTCAGTGGAATATTATAAATATCACTAATCTGTTGCTCAATAGCTGACCACAGTGACTTGACTAAGGAGCATGAGGGAAGGAGTCTGTAGCCCGTTGACTCATGGGAAAATTCGTTTACTTTCTGTGTCTAAGAGTTGGATTGAGCAAGAAGAAAAGTTTCCAGGAGAATGTTGGTATCAACAATATATCATACACCTGCAGTACCCCAGAGCAGGGGGTATCTGCAAATGATTTTTATGTAATATACTGTTATGTATTGTACCCAGCATCACTACATATGTATGGATGGCACAGCCTGTGCTTCCTCTTGTTAGGCCCAAAAAAAGCTACAGAGACTGACCGATCTCTGCATGACCTACAGAAGGAAAAAGACAAAGGAGAGAACTAGAGAACTTAGACTGTGGATGGTTGAACATGGAAGTCAGTAAGGTAACCTGCTACCAAAAGCTGCCAAAACTTTACTGCAGTGAAGGATAATGTTATGACACCTTTACACCTGAACATGACCTGGCCATTCATATCTCTAAAACCGTGTGTCCCTCAGTGGACATTACAGCCTCCATAGAAAAAGTATGACTTCCATGCCATTCTGCAGGGAGAGACTTGAGACAGATAGAAAAGGATGGAGATCACCCATCCTTTTATTGCCATCTGCCCAGCAGTCTCCATCCCTTTACTGCAAGACTTCAGGGCCAGGCACTGCCTGGCCTATCAGTCTTAGCTGTAAGGGCAGACCATGAAGAGGAGTGAGCGGAGCCTCTGGGAGCAGCGAGGCACAATGGCAATGTCCTCATTGCTCCTAGAGGCTTATTTGCATTTTTCTGCATTTTTCTCTGGAATACAAAAATGGAAGCTGATGGGCCCAAAACCATGATCTTCAGCTGTCAAGGGCTCATATCTCAAGTAAGACAGTGTTAGGTCCGTGTTTTTGATGACAGATCCCTTTAATTTATTATGACGCGTAATCAACTCCTCAGGAGCGGTTCCTTGCTTACAATGTCACTCTACAGTGGCAGTTGGCTCCTGAATGCCCTGGATGACCTGAAGGGCTCATGCACACGTCTGTATGTATTTTGACATCTGCGTGATCCATTTTTTTGAGGGCCCATTGACTTCAATGGGTCCTTGGTCTGCATTTTGTGGCCAAGAATAGGACATGTTCTACTTTATCCTTCCACTTTGCGAGAGTAGGCGGATCTGTTCGCAGTCAGTGCTTTGGCCACTGAAATCAGGTGCGTCGAAAGAGCATGTCACTAATCTGTTGCACAATAGCTGACCACAATGACTTGATTAAGGAGCATGAAGGAGGGAGGCTGTAGCCTGTTGACAACAAGATTTTATAGTAGATAGGGTGTAGAGAAATTCCAGTGTCTTATAATGATTTTCTGAAGTTTGGCACATCTAGAAAACTGTAAGATTCCTTTACATACAGTGTCTGAGAGTTCCAGTTCGCAGGAGAGCAAACCGAAAGGTTTCCAGGAGGATGTCGGCGTCAACAATTTATTATACACCTACAGTACCCCAGAGCAGGGGGTATCTGCAAATGATTGTTATGTAATATACTGTTATGTACTGTACCCAGCATCACTACATATGTATGGATGGCACAGCCTGTGCTTCCTCTTGTTAGGCCCAAAAAAAAACTACAGAGACTGACCAATCTCTGCATGACCTACAGAAGGAAAAAGACAAAGGAGAGAACTAGAGAACTTAGACTCTGGATGGTTGAACATGGAAGTCAGTAAGGTAACCTGCTACCAAAAGCTGCCAAGACTTTACTACAGAGTAAGGCAACCTGCTACCAAAAGCTGCCAAGACTTTACTGCAGTGAAGGATAATGTTATGGCACCCTTTACACCTGAACATGACCTGGCCATTCATATCTCTAAAACCCTGTATCCCTCAGTGGACATTACAGCCTCCATAGAAAAAGTATGACTTCCCTGCCATTCTGCAGGGAGAGACTTGAGACAGATAGAAAGGGATGGAGATCACCCATCCTTTTATTGCAAGACTTCTGGGCCAGGCATGAGTATGTTTTCACTGCCTGTCACTCTTAGCCGTAGGGGCAGACCATGAAGAACAGTGAGCGGAGCCTCTGGGAGCAGCAAGGTACAATGGCAATGTCCTCGTTGCTCCTCCAGGCTTATTTGCATTTTTATGCATTTTTCTCTGCAGTGCAAGAATGGAAGCTGATGGGCCCAAGACCATGATCTTCAGCTGTCAAAGGCTCATGTCTCAGGTAAGACAGTCTTAGGTCCGTGTTTCTGATGACAGAAGCCCTGTAATTTATTATGATGCATAATAAATTCCTCGGGGGTGGCAATTGCTGAAGTGACCAATTAATGTTTCCCTCTCTGTCTTTAATTTGGACCCTCAAGCCATGAAGTGGCCTCTGATAAAGACTATATGGGCCTCCCATATTGTCGGAAAGCTGACGTCTGGTGTGGTATTAATGGCAACCAACTTCAAATCCAAGTGAGAATTTGTCCAGCTTCGGCTACTTTCACATATTCGCTAAGGTATCTGGCAGGCTGTTCTGGCAGAGGAACAGTCATATCCTACGTAGCCAGATTGGGCTGGTGCATCGCCACACCCCAATGACCATAATGGGACAAAAATGGTGCTTGCATTATAGTCAATATGGGCAATATGGACGGAGATGGGAGAGATACAGTGCCTTGCGAAAGTATTCGCTCCCTGGAACTTTTCAACCTTTTGCCACATTTCAGGCTTCAAACTAAAAGATATAACATTTTACATTTTTGTTGAAGAATCAACAACAAGTGGGTCACAATTGTGAAGTAGAACGAAATTTATTGGATCATTTAAACTTTTTTTGTAATAATAAAACTGAAAAGTGGGGCGTGCAAAATTATTAGGCCCCCTTGCATTAATACTTTGTTGCGCCACCTTTTGCTGCGATTACAGCTGCGGTCTCTTGGGGGATGTCTCTATCAGTTTTGCACATCTAGAGACTGAAATTCTTCCCCATTCTTCCTTGCAAAACAGCTGGAGCTCTTTGAGGTTGGATGGAGACGTTTGTGAACAGCAGTTTTCAGCTCTTTCCACATCTTCTCCATTGGATTCAGGTCTGGACTGTGACTCGGCCGTTCTAAGACCTGGAGACCTTTATTTTTGAACCATTCCATTGTAGATTTTGCTTTATGTTTGGGATCATTGTCTTGTTGGAAGATAAATCTCCATCCTAGTCTCAGGTCTTTTCATCCAGAATGGTCCTGTATTTGGCTCCATCCATCTTCCCATCAATTTTAACCATCTTCCCTGTCTCTGCTGATGAAAAGCTCAAACCATGATGCTGCCCCCACCATGTCTGACAGTGGGGATGGTGTGTTCAGGGTGATGAGCTGTGTTGCTTTTACACCAAACATATCGTTTTGCATTGTTTCCAAAAAGTTGGATTTTGGTTTCATCTGAGCAGAGCCCCTTCTTCCACATGTTTGGTGTCTCCCAGGGGCTTGTGACAAACTGTAAACCATACGGCCATACTGGACTTAGTATTAACCAATAGACCTGACAGAACAACAGATGTGCAGGTTGGGGGACACCTGGGTAACAGTGACCATAAAATAATAACTTTTAAATTGTCATTAAAAAAAGCATTTCTTTAAAAATACCAAACTTCAAAAATGCAAAATTTAGCCATCTAAGAGAGGCCATAGGTCTAACTAACTGGGACAAAATCCTTGAAAATAAAAATACAGCCACAAAATGGGATATTTTTAAAAGCATCCTAATATCTAATTGTGAGAGGTACATACCGTATAGGAATAAAATGATAAGAAACAAGAAAAAACCAATGTGGATAAATAGAACTGTAAAAAAAAGCAATAAATGACAAAAAGAAAGCATTTAAATCACTAAAACAGGAGGGGAGCGAGGAAGCATTGAAAAACTATAAGGAAAAAAATAGAATTTGTAAAAGACAAATAAAAGCAGCTAAACTAGAGACTGAAAGACTAAATTGCTAAAGAAAGTAAAACTAACCCTAAAATGTTCTTCAATTATATAAATACTAAAAAGTATAAATCTGAAAGTGTCGGCCCCTTACAGAGTAATGAGGGGGGAGTAGCAGAGAGCAATGAGGAGAAAGCAAAACTCTTAAATATCTTTTTCTCCATTGTATTCACTGAGGAAAATAAACTGTCAGATGAAATGCAGAATATAAAAGTGAATTCCCCTTTAAAAGTGTCCTGTCTAACCCAGGAAGAAGTACTGGGGCGTCTTAAAAAGATTAAAATAGACAAATCGCCAGGACCGGATGGCATACACTCACGTATCCTAAGAGAATTAAGTAATGTCATCGCCAGACCCTTATTTCTGATATTTAAGGACGCTATACTGACAGGGAGTGTTCCACAGGATTGGCGCATAGCAAATGTGGTGCCAATATTCAAAAAGGGTCCAAAAACAGAGCCCGGGAACTATAGGCCGGTAAGTTTAACATCTGTAGTGGGTAAACTGTTTGAGGGTTTTCTAAGAGATGCTATCTTGGAGTACCTCAATGAAAATAAGCAAATAACTCCATATCAGCATGGCTTCATGAAGGATCAGTCGTGTCAAACCAATTTAATCAGTTTCTATGAGGAGGTAAGTTCTAGACTTGACCGTGGGGAATCAATGGATGTCGTATATCTGGACTTCTCCAAAGCATTTGACACGGTACCACATAAAAGGTTAATATAAAATGAGAAGCTTGGCCTTGGAGAAAATGTCTATATGTGGGTAAGTAACTGGCTCAGTGATAGAAAACAGAGGGTGGTTATTAATGGTACATACTCAGATTGGGTCACTGTAACTAGTGGGGTACCACAGGGGTCAGTATTGGGCCCTATTCTCTTCAATATATTTATTAATGATCTTGTAGAAGGCTTGCACAGTAAAATATCAATTTTTGCAGATGACACTAAACTGTGTAAAGTACTTAACACAGAAGAGGACAGTACACTGTATATATACTACAGAGGACAGTATACTGCTACAGATGGATCTGGATAGACTGGAGGCTTGGGCAGAGAAGTGGCAGATGAGGTTTAACACTGACAAATGTAAGGTTATGCATATGGGAAGGAATAATGCAAGTCACCAGTACATACTAAATGATAAAACATTGGGTAACGCTGACATGGAAAAGGACCTAGGAATTTTAGTGAACAGCAAACTAAGCTGCAGAAACCAGTGTAAGACAGCTGCTGCCAAGGCCAATAAGATAATGGGTTGCATCAAAAGGGGCATAGATGCCCGTGAGGAGAAAATAGTCCTGCCACTTTACAAATCACTAGTCAGACCGCACATGGAGTACTGTGTACAGTTCTGGGCTCCTGTGAACAAGGAGACATAGCAGAGCTGGAGAGGGTTCAGAGGAGGGCAACTAAAGTCATAGCTGGAAAAAAGACGACTGAGGGGAGATGTAATAACTATGTATAAATATATCAGAGGTCAGTATTGAGATCTCTCCCATCATCTATTTATCCCCAGGACTGTGACCATGATGAGGGGACATCCTCTGCGTCTGGAGGAAAGAAGGTTTGTTCACAAAAATAGAAGAGGATTCTTTACGGTAAGAGCAGTGAGACTATGGAACTCTCTGCCTGAGGAGGTGGTGATGGTAAGTTCACTAAAAAGAGATCAAGAGAGGCCTGGATGTATTTCTGGAGGGTAATAATATTACAGGTTATAGTTACTAGAGATGGGTTGTTGTTGATCCAGGGAGTAATTCTGATGCCTGATTGGAGTCGGGAAGGAATTTTTTCCCCTAAAGTGAGAAAAATTGGCTTCTACCGCACAGTGTTTTATGCCTTCCTCTGGATCAACTTGTAGGAAAACAGGTCGAACTGGATGGACAGATGTCTTTTTTTCGGCCTTATAAACTATGTTACTATGTTACTATGTTACTAAATACCGCTTTAAACTTCTCCACAACAGTATCCCGGACCTGCCTGGTGTGTTCCTTGGTCTTCATGATGCAGAACCCTGAGACTATCACAGAGCAGGTGCATTTATACGGAGACTTGATTACACACAGGTGGATTCTATTTCTCTTCATCAGTCATTTAGGACGACATTGGATCATTCAGAGATCAGAGATCAACTTCTGAACTGAAAGGAAAGGGGACGAATAATTTTGCACGCCCAACTTTTCAGTTTTATTATTACAAAAAAAGTTTAAATGATCCAATAAATTTAGTTCCACTTCACAATTGTGACCCACTTGTTGTTGATTCTTCACCGAAAATGTAAAATGTTATATTTTTTTGTTTGAAGCCTGAAATGTGGCAAAAGTTTGAAAATTCCAGGGGGCCGAATACTTTCGCAAGGCACTGTAGTTGTTGGCCAAAAGGTTGAGGTTTCGGTGGGTCTGGTAGCTGCAACAGATCGCTCGACGGTAGCCATGAAGGGACATCAATAGGAAAGATGCTCCATGGATCCCAGGCACCGGCCCGGTCCCCCAGGGAGCGAATGACATTCTGTTTCCCCTCTTTGGAGATGCTAATTCCAAAAGGCAAAGAGCCATCGATCCTACAATTTACGCCAACATAGTTCATCAAGCACGAGCCTCAGCATTGCAGGCTTCGTTTTGTCAAAAATGGAGGCTACCAGCTCCTGGAAGATCTGTTTGCTGGTGCTCTCACACCCCAGATCCTTAAAGCCTCCAGCTCTCTGCAGAATTTCCACTGTGTCATCATAAGGAGACCACAAATGACACCTCTGAATGGGTCAGAGACCGGTGATTTAGGACACAATGCCAGATGTATTCTCTCGATGACTATTGCTGGCGCTTTGTCCTCCCCCAACAGTGTAGAAGAGATCTGCCGTACCTCTGTAGGAAGAGTTTCAGCGGTCACTGATTCTGGGATGCCTTTGAAGCGTTCAGTGTATTTTATCTCCAGCTTGTGGCCCTCCATCAGGACTGGAGTAAGGTTTTGTTCAAGTGGTCAGGTTGCTCCTGTACGGAGTTCTTGACAAGAGAACCGCATGTGCAGTTTCCAGGCTCTCGACTCTGCTCCCAATTTGGCGCACATCAGCTTTGATATCACCTAAATCTTTATTTAAAAGAGTTGTCTCATCGGAGATATTGGTGGCACATGCCACCAATGTCAGATAGATGGGGGCCCCACCTCAGGGACAAACACCTATCTCCAGAACGGGCCCCCTGAAGTGCACGGCTGCCCTCCATTCTGTTCTGTGGGAGTGCCGAAAATTGCCTAGCCAACCCTTTGCTACTTTCAGAATTTGCACCGAAACTAATGGATAGTACACTGCGCAAGCGTGGCCGCCGCTCCATTCGCTTCTATGGGACTGCTGGATTTTTTGTGACTTGCTCTGCGATCCCATTCATTTCTATGGGATCACCGCCACTATAGTTTTCCTAGTTTTAGTCGAAATTATAGCTAGATATATAAAAGAGATGAAGTGTAAAGATGGCCGTAAGCATTAAATACACTCCTGGGTTTGAGTAAAACAAAGAACAATGCATACAGAAACTGCATGGTGTGAACAAAGGGTGACAAATTTGTACCAAGGCCTCTGGGTTTTAATGAATTTGGCCTCAGAAAAACCTAGAATTACGCAAATGTTTTCTTCATTGCCTTTGCCTTTCTGACATCATCTTTCTGCCGGAAAAACATCTGTTAGAGGACGTCCACATCTGGTGACCCACCCCGAGACGCAGTATAGGAGGGCGTTCATAGGCCTCAATGAAAAGCAGATGGAGGCACTGCTAAACCTCCGGCATAGGATATATACATTACTGAACCTCCGGCATAGGATATATACATAACCAGACCCTGCACATAGGTTACATACATTACTAGACACTGCACATAGGATATATACATTACTAGACCCCACTGTATAGGATATATACATTACTAGACCCCACTGTATAGGATATATACATTACTAGACCCCACTGTATAGGATATATACATTACTAGACCCCACTGTATAGGATATATACATTACTAGACCCCACTGTATAGGATATATACATTACTAGACCCCCCTGTATAAGATATATACATTACTAGACCCCACTGTATAGGTTATATACATTACTAGACCCCACTGTATAGGATATATACATTACTAGACCCCACTGTATAGGATATATACATTACTAGACCCCTCTGTATAAGATATATACATTACTAGACCCCACTGTATAGGATATATACATTACTAGACCCCTCTGTATAGGATATATACATTACTAGACCCCTCTGTATAGGTTATATACATTACTAGACCCCACTGTATAGGATATATACATTACTAGACCCCTCTGTATAGGATATATACATTACTAGACCCCACTGTATAAGATATATACATTACTAGACCCCTCTGTATAGGTATATACATTACTAGACCCCTCTGTATAAGGATATATACATTACTAGACCCTGCTGTATAAGATATATACATTACTAGACCCCACTGTATAGGATATATACATTACTAGACCCCTCTGTATAGGATATATACATTACTAGACCCCACTGTATAGGATATATACATTACTAGACCCCTCTGTATAAGATATATACATTACTAGACCCCACTGTATAGGTTATATACATTACTAGACCCTGCTGTATAGGATATATACATTACTAGACCCCTCTGTATAAGATATATTACATTACTAGACCCCACTGTATAGGTTATATACATTACTAGACCCCTCTGTATAAGATATATACATTACTAGACCCCACTGTATAGGATATATACATTACTAGACCCCTCTGTATAAGATATATACATTACTAGACCCCACTGTATAGGATATATACATTACTAGACCCCACTGTATAGGTTATATACATTACTAGACCCCTCTGTATAAGATATATATACATTACTAGACCCCTCTGTATAAGATATATATATACATTACTAAACCCCTCTGTATAAGATATATATACATTACTAGACCCCTCTGTATAAGATATATACATTACTAGACCCCACTGTATAGGATATATACATTACTAAACCCCTCTGTATAAGATATATACATTACTAGACCCCACTGTATAGGATATATACATTACTAGACCCCACTGTATAGGTTACATACATTACTAGACCCCACTGTATAGGTTATATTACCTAATTACTAGACCCCACTGTATAGGTTACATACATTACTAGACCCCACTGTATAGGTTATATACATTACTAGACCCCTCTGTATAAGATATATACATTACTAGACCCCTCTGTATAAGATATATACATTACTAGACCCCTCTGTATAAGATATATACATTACTAGACCCCACTGTATAGGATATATACATTACTAGACCCCACTGTATAGGTTATATACATTACTAGACCCCACTGTATAAGATATATACATTACTAGACCCCACTGTATAGGTTATATACATTACTAGACCCCACTGTATAAGATATATACATTACTAGACCCCACTGTATAGGTTATATACATTACTAGACCCCACTGTATAAGATATATACATTACTAGACCCCACTGTATAGGTTATATACATTACTAGACCCCACTGTATAGGATATATACATTACTAGACCCCACTGTATAGGATATATACATTACTAGACCCCACTGTATAGATATATACATTACTAGACCCCACTGTATAGGATATATACATTACTAGACCCCTCTGTATAGGTTATATACATTACTAGACCCCACTGTATAGGATATATACATTACTAGACCCCACTGTATAGGATATATACATTACTAGACCGCTCTGTATAGGATATATACATTACTAAACCCTGCACATAGGTTAGGCTACTTTCACACTAGCATTTAAGTTTTCCGGTATTGAGATCCGTCATAGGGGCTCAATACCGGAAAAAAACGTTTCCGTTTTGTCCCCATTCATTGTCAAACCGCAACATGTTGTAGTTTGCTTTCCGTCCTGGGATGCGGAGCAAGACGGAATCTCTGACACAATCTGGCGCAATAGAAAACAGATCTGTCCTCCATTGACTTTCAATGGAGTTCGTGACGGATCCGTCTTGGCAATGTTAAAGATAATACAACTGGATCCGGTCATAACGGATGCAGATGATTGTATTATCAGTAACGGAAGCGTTTTTGTTGAGCCCTGCCGCATCCAGCAAAACCGCTAGTGTGAAAGTAGCCTTATATACATTATTAGACCCCGCTGTATAGGATATATACATTACTAGACCCTGCTGTATAGGATATATACATTACTAGACCCTGCTGTATAAGATATATACATTACTAGACCCTGCTGTATAGGATATATACATTACTAGACCCTGCTGTATAGGATATATACATTACTAGACCCTGCTGTATAAGATATTATACATTTACTAGACCCTGCTGTATAATATATATACATTACTAGGACCCTGCTGTTATAGGATATATACATTACTAGACCCTGCTGTATAGGATATACATACCTAGACCCTGCTGTATAGGATATATACATTACTAGACCCCGCTGTATAGGATATATACATTACTAGACCCTGCTGTATAAGATATATACATTACTAGACCCTGCTGTATAGGATATATACATTACTAGACCCCGCTGTATAGGATATATACATTACTAGACCCTGCTGTATAGGATATATACATTACTAGACCCTGCTGTTTGCGGTTATATACATTACTAGACCCTGCTGTATAAGATATATACATTACTAAACCCTGCTGTTATAGATATATACATTTACTAGACCCTGCTGTATAGGATATATACATTACTAGACCCTGCTGTATAAGATATATACATTACTAGACCCTGCTGTATAGGATATATTACATTACTAGGACCCGCGCGTATAGGATATATACATTACTAACCCTGCTGTATAAGATATATACATTACTAGACCCTGCTGTATAAGATAGTATACATTACTAGACCCTGCTGTATAGGATATATACATTACTAGACCCTGCTGTATAAGATATATACATTACTAGACCCTGCTGTATAGGATATATACATTACTAGACCCTGCTGTATAGGATATATACATTACTAGACCCTGCTGTATAAGATATATACATTACTAGACCCTGCTGTATAGGATATATACATTACTAGACCCTGCTGTATATAGACCCTGATATATATACATTACTAGACCCTGCTGTATAGGAGACCCTGATATATACATTATACTTAGACCCTGCTGTATAAGGATATATACATTACTAGACCCTGCTGTATATATAATATATACAATTACTAGACCCTGCTGTATAAGGATATATACATTACTAGACCTGCTGTATAGGATATATACATTACATTACTAGACCCTGCTGTATAAGATATATATACATTACTAGACCCCGCTGTATAGGATATATACATTACTAGACCCTGCTGTATAGGATAGGATATATACATTACTAGACCCTGCTGTATAAGATATATACATTACTAGACCCCGCTGTATAGGATATATACATTACTAGACCCTGCTGTATAGGATATATACATTACTAGACCCTGCTGTATAAGATATACATACTATTACTAGACCCCGCTGTATAGGATATATACATTACTAGACCCTGCTGTGCTGTATAAGATATATACATTACTAGACCCTGCTGTATAGGATATATACATTACTAGACCCTGCTGTATAGGATATATACATTACTAGACCCTGCTGTATAGGATATATACATTACTAGACCCTGCTGTATAGGATATATACATTACTAGACCCTGCTGTATAGGATATATACATTACTAGACCCTGCTGTATAGATATATACATTACTAGACCCTGCTGTATAGGATATATATACATTACTTAGACCCTGCTGTATAGGATATATACATTACTAGACCCTGCTGTATAGGATATATACATTACTAGACCCTGCTGTATAGGATATATACATTACTAGACCCTGCTGTATAGGATATATACATTACTAGACCCTGCTGTATAAGATATATACATTACTAGACCCTGCTGTATAGGATATATACATTACTAGACCCTGCTGTATAAGATATATACATTACTAGACCCTGCTGTATAGGATATATACATTACTAGACCCCGCTGTATAGGATATATACATTACTAGACCCTGCTGTATAAGATATATACATTACTAGACCCTGCTGTATAGGATATATACATTACTAGACCCTGCTGTATAGGATATATACATTACTAGACCCTGCTGTATAGGATATATACATTACTAGACCCTGCTGTTTGGGTTATATACATTACTGCACCCTGTGCATAGGTTATAAACATTATTTGACCTTGCACATTGTACATTGATATAGTCTGCTGTACAGGTTATATACATTACTGCACCCTGATGGACAGGATATATACATCACTAGACCTTGTACGTTGTACATTGATAGATCTGCTGTTTGGGTTATATACATTGTTAGAGTCTACTGCATAGGTTACATACATAACCAGACCCTGCACATAGGTTATATACATTACTAGACCCTGCTGTATAGGTTATATACATTACTAGACCCTGCTGTATAGGTTGTATACATAACCAGACCCTGCACATAGGTTATATACATAACCAGACCCTGCACATAGGTTATATACATAACCAGACCCTGCACATAGGTTATATACATAACCAGACCCTGCACGTAGGTTATATACATTACTAGACCCTGCTGTATAGGTTATATACATAACCAGACCCTGCACATAGGTTATATACATAACCAGACCCTGCACAGAGGTTATATACATAACCAGACCCTGCACATAGGTTATATACATAACCAGACCCTGCACAGAGGTTATATACATAACCAGACCCTGCACTTAGGTTATATACATTACTAGACCCTGCTGTATATGTTATATACATAACCAGACCCTGCACATAGGTTATATACATTACTAGACCCTGCACATAGGTTATTACATAACCAGACCCTGCTGTATATGTTATATACATAACCAGACCCTGCACAGAGGTTATATACATAACCAGACCCTGCACATAGGTTATATACATTACTAGACCCTGCACATAGGTTATATACATAACCAGACCCTGCAAGAGGTTATATACATAACCAGACCCTGCACAGAGGTTATATACATAACCAGACCCTGCACATAGGTTATATACATAACCAGACCCTGCACATAGGTTATATACATTACTAGACCCTGCACATAGGTTATATACATAACCAGACCCTGCACATAGGTTATATACATAACCAGACCCTGCACATAGGTTATATACATAACCAGACCCTGCACATAGGTTATATACATAACCAGACCCTGCACATAGGTTATATACATAACCAGACCCTGCACATAGGTTATATACATAACCAGACCCTGCACATAGGTTATATACATAACCAGACCCTGCACAGAGGTTATATACATAACCAGACCCTGCAGATAGGTTATATACATTACTAGACCCTGCACATAGGTTGTATACATAACCAGACCCTGCACATAGGTTATATACATAACCAGACCATGCACATAGGTTATATACATAACCAGACCCTGCACATAGGTTATATACATTACTAGACTCTGCTGTATAGGATATATACATTACTAGACCTTGTACATTGATAGATCAGCTGTTTGGGTTACATAATACCGCCATATGGTACTAAAGCCATATACTTCCCCACGCAATTCCACCATACAGTGCCCACCCAATACCATTATCTTGCGGTTATTTATGGTGAAGGACTACCAACCATTGTCACACGGCCTCCTTCTACCCAAACTGCATCCTGATTGGAGGTGACATAGCAAAATTAGGGTCCGCAGTTCCAATATGAGCCCCCTAGGCCTTCGACGCCCATTGACTCTTGGGCAAAGCAGGAGAAGGCATCATGATATATGGCAGCGTACGCCCTGCGGGCACCGACGTGAGGCCGTGGCCGCTGCTGCTGTATGTATACATGATTATGTCCATGTATGAACACCCAAGGGGCGGAAGTTCTCTCTGTACATTCCATAGATTACTACAAATCATGCTAATAGGAAGCTGCCACCATGGTTTCTATAGCTGCATCCTATTGCCCTATTCTATTGTTTCAGATGGAGATAAGCGGTGCACTAGGTGTCCGGCAGCCACTTATCTCATCCACAAAAACAGCAGATTGCACACAGGCAGCCATCTATTCGTCTGCTGTCATGCATGCCAGCAAAATGTGCAGGTTACTGAGGGAGATAAGTGGCTGACGGAGACCTAAAGCAGCGCTTATCTGGAACAATATGATTCCATCTTGCGTGATCCACGTTCTATTAACATTTGGATCGTGCAATCTATTCTGAGTCTCCCATTCATCCTCAGGAGGGGATTGAATGGAGTGGTGGTCGAGCATGTGCAGTGCCACTCCATCCAGAGTCTATGGGGCTCATAAGTGCTGCTTTTTCCTCACTGGGGTCATGAAGTAAGAAGGAACCTTCATCACGTGGGGCCCCAGCCTTCAGGCTTTTGTCACCTATCTATAAATGGCCATTGTGGGATGACGCCTTTACATCTTGCCAGCTGTTGTGTGAGAGGAGATATTGATTGTATCTGTGTACTCAGGATCCATAAGGATAGATAGATAGATAGATAGATAGATAGATAGATAGATAATAGATAGATGATAGATAATAGATAGATAGATAATAGATAGATAGATAGATAGATAGATAGATAGATAGATAGATAGATGATAGATAGATAGATAATAGATAGATAGATAGATAGATAGATAGATAGATAGATAGATAATAGATAGATGATAGATAATAGATAGATAGATAGATAATAGATAGATGATAGATAGATAGATAGATAGACCCATCCCGTGTAATGCACATACATGTGACCGGTGCACACACATTACACATATTCCCCCGCACACTTGGTGACAGGGATATGTCGCAGGCACCATCTGTTATGAGCACCGGGCTGTCATCTCCCCAGGGCCCGCACCTTCACAGTATAATCCCACTTAACCCATCATTGCTGTGTTAAGGCCTTGCTGGTGTCACACACAGGTATACACCCAGGAGCTGTACGCTGCCTTTGTGTGCACAGCGCTGTTTATACTGCACGCTGCGTTTATTGCCTGTCTACAAATCCTACACAGCATCCTGCTTCACCACGGCAAAATGGTGGTGGGCGAATAGATGGTCACCTCTCACCGTCCTGACATCGCCGCCCCTGGTGCACATTTGTGTGTCACCTTGAGAGCAGTGGATGCAGCCGTCCTCATGATGAGGAGCTGCACATCCATCCTGTGACTCCTCGGGGTACGGCTCAGGTTTCCTGATGAAGCCAAAATCGGGAGTGGATCATAAAAGGAGAGAAAGTATAAAATGTCATTGTATACAATGTCTCCCTTTTTTTGGCTTCCAAAACTGCATCAGGAAACCTGACTGTGTGACCATAGCCTTAGGAGGACGCATCGGACTGGTCTTGATTGACACATTTTACATGCCGGTCATGTAGATGGTCCTACCACCCATTTATACTGACGGCAATGTCCTCCACCGGCCATGGAGGACATTATATCCTTTACCCATCATCCTCAAAACCTACACCGGGACTGTAAACAGATGACATTGGTTTGGCGAGCCCCCCTCCCTTTTTCCTCCATTGCGGTGACATACTGTACTGTATTCTTCAGCACCTCCTCTATCCCCCCCCCCTCTAGCCCCTGCTGCAATTTAACTCCTTCCACCCATAGGGCAATATAACCCCCCCAATACAATTATTTAAATCAGATACAATGTAACAATTCAGCTTAACAATAAATACAAATCAGTAAAAATAAACAAACAGAAAAAAGATACAAAAACAACAGATCAGGATGCAGTGCTAATCCACCCACATTGTATATATGGATATGGGTCCTATAGGGGCGATTGCACCTAAGGGTGCTCCCGTCTGCATCTGATTCATTGCAGTGATGATGGCAGCACTATGGACACAGCCTTGGAAAATCTGCTTTTGTTGCTTCTCTAATCCAAGCCTGCCAAATGAATGGCTGTCTGCACAATCAGCTGCAGCATTTTACCTTACCTGCCCACAAAATTCTCCAGGACCGAGCTCTTGCCAGCACTCTGACCCCCCACCACAGCGATCTGGGGCAGATCTAGATTGGCATTCTGGCCGATGGCTGAAAAGGCATCTTGGAGCCGGTTGACCAGCGGGATCAGCTCTTCCATCCCTCGGTTGCCCATCTTGAAGGCTTCCTGGCTGTGTCTGTGTGTAAGATCGTCGTTCTACAAGCCTCTTACACCTTGTCCCTTGTGACTATGGGAGGAGAGGAGGGGGGGGGATGTGCAGGACCCCGTCAGATCTACACGGTCCTGCTTCTCCTCCTCAGCTCCTTCTCCAGACTGCCAGCTCAGGCGCATCTAGCAAAGCAGATCCTGAGGGGATTTAAACTGAAGTTACCGTCTTCGGCCACTAGAGGGCGTGCGCCGCTAATGACGGGGATTGGCAGCTAGAGCAGATACTGGGGGGGATTTAAACTGAAGTGACAGTCTTCGGTCGCTAGATGGCGTGCGCCGCTAATGACAAGGATACTGGGGGGATGGGGGAAACTTACAGTGAAGTGACATACTTCTGCCACTAGAGGTCGCGCAGGGGCTACTTACCTACCGGGAATGGTGCATTATGTAAAATATTTATTTTACATATTTTTTATTTATAATTTGTATATTTTACTTGTTCTTATATATTTTGCAATTTTTTTTATTTTTCAGTTTTTCAATGTTCTGCATACACAAGTAACACCTATCATGGCTACTATAAGGTGCCTAGCTCAGGTACAAACCACCCCAATTCTCATGGCCAATGCATAACCTGTACCGATCTCCTCATCTACATAGGTAGCCCTGTTATTCTGGGATGTGGCCGAATAAACAAGCATTATTAGGTGGACCCCCTTTAATTTTTATTTTCCCTCCTTTGCTACCTATAAAGCTGGCCACACACATCCAATGACTTCGGCAGATTCTGTTTTCCAAGTAATATGGCAAAAATGCAATGGGTATGGCTGCAGTCCAATTCTTTTTCCATTGCCGTTTATTCTTATTCCCATAGCATTACAAGGGTTGTCTGGGATTTTGATGTTGATGGCTTATCCTCAGGGTAGGTCATCAACAGCAGATCGTTGGGGGTCCGACTCCTGGCACCCCTACTAATCAGTTCCATGAAGTGGCCTCTTCTTAGGCCAGTGATGTCACATTCATTGGTCATGTGGCCTAGGCGCAGCTCAGTTCCTTTCCAGGGAATGGAGCTGAACTGCAATACCAAGCACAGCCACTATGCAATGGATGGCGCTGTGCTTGGTGAACTGTGAGGAGGCTGCGGCCAGGGGCGCACCGTCCATTAGGCGAAGTGAGGCAATTGCCTCAGGCGGCACCTGGTAGGGTTCAGTGGGGAAGCGCTCATCTCTACATTTTCAACTGTACGTCATCAGGCGATACAGTTGAATGCTGTGGCTGGTCATTGCATATAAGGCAGCTGCAGTGAAAGGGTTAATCCATGTGCAGATCCACGACAATGCAAACTGAAAATCCATGCCAGATATCCGAGGGTCAGCCAGAATTTTTGCCATCTATTCAGTCTCCAGCGTAGGTGCTCACCCTGTGATATAGGGGGATATACGCCATGTTTGTAGGGCCCATACACTGTGGGATGTTGTCCTTGGGGGGACTCTGATGATATTTATTAGAGAAGGGGTTTAGGAAGACTGATCTACAGAACGAAGACATGTTTCTGTATGACCAAGCTATGAGTAAAAGCTTTATGCGGCCATATGGTCATCCTGGGAGCGGCAGATGGTGGCAGTGGATCCTGGGTTATAAAGCTTTGTACTGATCTGATACCAGCACCAACAGTAGAGATCACATCCTGACAATATCATCACCAGCAGTATAGCCAGGACACAAGAGAAGTGGTACTGTGCAGTGTATATATATACAGAATATATGCAGATACTGAGGATTACACCCAGTATACAGGACAGGAGAAGTGGTACTGTGCAGTGTACATATATACAGAATATATGCAGATACTAAGAATTACACTCAGTATACAGGACAGGAGAAGTGGTACTGTGCAGTGTATATATATATATACATATATATATATATATATATATATATATATATATATATACAGAATAAGAGCAGATACTGAGAATTACACCCAGTATACAGGACAAGAGAAGTGGTACTGTGCAGTGTATATATATACATAATAAGAGCAGATACTGAGGATTACACCCAGTATACAGGACAGGAGAAGTGGTACTGTGCAGTGTCCATATATACAGAATATATGCAGATACTAAGAATTACACTCAGTATACAGGACAAAGGAGAAGTTGGTACATGAATGGCAGTTGTCCATATATACAGTATAAGAGCAGATACTGAGGATTACAACCAGTATACAGGACAGAGAAGTGGTACTGTGCAGTGTATATATATACAGAAATATATGCAGATACTAAGGAATTACACTCAGTATACAGGACAGGAGAGTGGTACTGTGCAGTGTCCATATATACAGTATAAGAGCAGATACTGAGGATTACACCCAGTATAACAGGACAGGAGAAGTGGTACTGTGCATGTATATATATTACAGAATAAGAGCAGATACTGAGGATTACACCCAGTATACAGGACAGGAGAAGTGGTACTGTGCAGTGTATATATATACAGAATAAGAGCAGATACTGAGGATTACACCCAGTATACAGGACAGGAGAAGTGGTACTGTGCAGTGTACATATTACAGAATAAGAGCAGATACTGAGAATTACACCCAGTATACAGGACAGGAGAAGTGTACTGTGCGTGTATATATATACAGAATAAGAGCAGATACTGAGGATTACACCCAGTATACAGGACAGGAGAAGTGGTACTGTGCAGTGTATATATATACAGAATAAGAGCAGATACTGAGGATTACACTCAGTATACAGGACAGGAGAAGCGATACTGTGCAGTGTATATATATACAGAATAAGAGCAGATACTAAGAATTACACTCAGTATACAGGACAGGAGAAGTGGTACTGTGCAGTGTTCATATATATACAGAATAAGAGCAGATACTGAGGATTACACCCAGTATACAGGACAGGAGAAGTGGTACTGTGCAATGTATATATATACAGAATAAGAGCAGATACTGAGGATTACACCAGTATACAGGACAGGACAAGTTGCACTGTGCAGTGTATATATATATACAGAATAAGAGCAGATACTGAGGATTACACCCAGTATACAGGACAAGAAAAGTGGTACTGTGCAGTATCTATATATACAGAATAAGAGCAGATACCGAGGATTACACCCAGTATACAGGACAGGAGAAGCGGTACTGTGCAGTGTATATATATATACAGAATAAGAGCAGATACTGAGGATTACACCCAGTATACAGGACAGGAGAAGTGGTACTGTGCAGTATATATATATATATATATATATATATATACAGAATAAGAGCAGATACTGAGAATTACACCCAGTATACAGGACAGGAGAAGTGGTACTGTGCAGTATCTATATATACAGAATAAGAGCAGATACTGAGAATTACACCCAGTATACAGGACAGGAGAGGTGGTACTGTGCAGTATCTATATATACAGAATAAGAGCAGATACTGAGAATTACATCCAGTATACAGGACAGGAGAGGTGGTACTGTGCAGTGTTCATATATACAGAATAAGAGCAGATACTGAGAATTACACCCAGTATACAGGACAGGAGAGGTGGTACTGTGCAGTGTTCATATATACAGAATAAGAGCAGATACTGAGAATTACACCCAGTATAAAGGACAGGAGAAGTGGTACTGTGCAGTGTCCATATATACAGAATAAGAGCAGATACTGAGAATCATACCCAGTATACAACACAAGAGAAGTGGTACTGTTCAGTTTCCACATATACAGAATAAGAGCAGATACTGAGAATTACCCCCAGTATACAGGACAGGAGAAGTGGTACTGTGCAGTATCTATATATACAGAATAAGAGCAGATACCGAGGATTACACCCAGTATACAGGACATGAGAAGTGGTACTGTGCAGTGTATATATATATACAGAATATAAGCAGATACTGAGAATTACACCCAGTATACAAGACAGGAGAAGTTGTACTGTGCAGTTCCATATATACACGATAATAGCAGATACTGTACCCACTATACAAGACAGGAGAAGTGGTACTGTGCAGTGTCCGTATATACAGAATAAGAGTAGATACTGAAAATTAAACTCAGTATACGAGACAAGAGAAGTGGTACTGGGCAGTGTCCATATATGCAGAATACATGCAGATACTGAGGATTACACCCAGTATATAGGACAGGAGAGGCGGTACTGTGCAGTGTCCATATATTCAGAATAAGAGCAGATACTGAGAATTACACCCAGTATACAGGACAAGAGAAGTGGTACTGTGCAATGTTCATATATTTAGAATAAGAGCAGATACTGAGGATTACACCCAGTGTACAGGAGAAGTGGTACTGTGCAGTGTCCATATATTCAGAATAAGAGCAGATACTGAGAATTACACCCAGTATACAGGACAGGAGAAGTAGTATTGTGCAGTGTCCTTATATACAGAATATGCGTAGATACTGAGGATTACACTCAGTATACAGGGCAGGAGAAGTGGTACTGTGCAGTGTCCATATATACAGGACAGGGGAAGTGGTACTGTGCAGCGTCACACTTCTCCCACATTGTGCCCCCTTGCATGAGGACTTGTATAAATATGGCTATGTGACATCTGTGCGGCTCCTGTGTGTCTAGGGACAATTATACATTGCGGTTCTGTCGCAGTTTTTGTACAATAATCCCTATGGATGTGCAGAACCGCAGACTGAGTTGCGCCCCCTGCAGTCTTTGTGAGGTCCTGATGCTGAGGCTGCTGCACTCATGTGACCTCCGGGCCAGCAGAGGGCGCGCTGCGCAGAGTTGACGGCTTTTCCCCATTGTCTGTGCCGTGGTGCAGGAGAGGAGGAGGCCTGGAGGCGGCTGTGGGGAGGACCCAGCTGTCCGGAGGAAGGTGTGCACGGCCCGGTAGTCAACCCTCTGCCTGAGCCGGTAAGACGGAGGCTGCTCGGTGTGGCCATGTCATTCATGGAGGACGTGGTAGAGAGAGAGGAGTGGGCTGGGCCGTACAGTAACATGTGGAGCTGGTATTATGTGGGTGGAGAGGGGCACCGAGGGGGGCACATACGTGTCACATGATATGGTGTGTGGTGGCATGTTACCTGAGTCGGGCATTGTGGGGGCAAATACATCCTCCTCTTATTATGTAACATGTATGTGCCACTCTCAATGCCCATCCCATGTAACATGTATGTACATCCATCACTTATCATGTAACATGTATGTGCCACAATCATGCATACATCGACCCCCCACCCGTTGCCCATCTCATGTCACCAGATCCACCTCCCGTTTTCTATTGCTACAAGAAATGAGCATTGAGGGTGGCGCACATAATTTAAATGAGGACAGTTGATTGTAGTGGCATTGTACATGTGATGTATGTATGTACCATCTATCATGTGATCTGTACTTGCCATACTTAGTGCTCCGTGTCATGTCACCAGATACACGTCATCTATGTGCCATCCTTGGTGCCCATATTGCGGTGGTTCTGAGGACAGGTTATAAATGAAGAGCATTGAGCGTGGCACCAACATGTTACATGAGATGAGGCCTTGATGTAGCAATACATTGGCACACCCCTCGTCATGTAACATATATGTTCTGCACTCAGGTCCACCGATACTTATGAAATTTCACATGCAATTGGCATGGGGGCATTTTCATTTCTGATGCACTTTTCATCATGCAGTATATGTGTGCCAGCCTCTATGCCCCATCTTATGTAATATTTCAACATGGCACACATCATGCTCTCATCATGTGCCACCTTCAATGTCCTATGTGAAAAGATTTCAACATACTCCTGTATGTGACACCTGTGAGCACTTAGGGTGGCATAGGTATGTTAGGTTATATGTAAGGGGTAGAAGACTGGCAGCTGATGACTGGCGTGTAATATAAGGCAGACATACATAATGCAGTCGGACCCCCACTCGTCATGTCTGAGCGACAAGCCATCCCCTAATTGGTGGGGGTCCGACCTTGGGGGCTTCAGCCTCTTTGTTGGCGTAAAGGCTGAGATGACGACTGTGTTGTCCTAGGCGGTAAGATGTTTAACCAGCAGCAGCAGCAGCAGTTCCACCAGCTCATCCAGCTTCAGCATCTCCTGCAGCAGCAGCAGCAGCACACCGTGCAGCAGCCGACTCATCACCCGCAGACCGCGCAGCACCCGCTCCCTGCCCAGCATGCAGCACCCAGGTAAGAATAGCCCCCTGCCCATCATCTGTTTGTATCATTTACCGCTGCTCCACACTAATAAAGTTTCTAAACAGGCCAATGCCAAACCCGGTGCAGCACCAGCAACCACAGCAGATGCTGAACCTGCGAGCTGCCAATCCTGCCAGGCTGCTTAATACCCACCCCATGCTACAGCGGGCGCTACTGATGCAGCAAATGCAGGGTGAGTCCAGTGTGGAAGATCTGGGTTCTTATATACTTCATGTTTAGCTTGTCAGAAATGAGCAGGGAAATTATCTCCGTCTCTCATCCTTCTTATTCTCTTTTCTCTGTTCCTCTCTCTGACACCCTCTCCTGTTTTCTCTTCTCTCTGCTGCCCCCTCTTGTTGTCTCTTCTCTCTCTCGACCCCTATTCTTCTCTCCTCTCTCTGCCGACCCCTCTTGTCCTCTCTCCTCTCTCTGCCGACCCCTCGTGTTGTCTCTCCTCTCTCTGCCGACCCCTCGTGTTTTCTCTCTCTCTCTCTCTGCCGACCCTCGTGTTTTCTCTCTCTCCTCTCTCTGCCGACCCCTCGTGTTTTTCTCTCTCTCCTCTCTCTGCCGACCCTCGTTTTCTCTCTTTCCTCTCTCTGCCGACCCTCGTGTTTTCTCTCTCTCCTCTCTCTGCCGACCCCTCGTGTTTTCTCTCTCTCCTCTCTCTGCCGACCCCTCGTGTTTTCTCTCTCTCCTCTCCTGCCGACCCCTCGTGTTTTCTCTCTCCTCTCTCTGCCGACCCCTCGTGTTTCTCTCTCTCCTCTCTCTTCCTCTCTCTGCCGAACCCCTCGTGTTTTCTCTCTCTCCTCTCTCTGCCGACCCCTCTTGTTCTCTCTCCTCTCTCTGCCGACCCCTCTTGTTGTCTTTCCTCTCTCTGCCGCCCCCTCATGTTCTCTCTCCTCTCTCTGCCGCCCCCTCATGTTCTCTCTCCTCTCTCTGCCGCCCCTCTCTCCTCTCCTCTCTCTGCCGACCCCTCGTGTTTTCTCTCTCTCTCTGCCGACCCCTCGTGTTTTCTCTCTCTCCTCTCTCTGCCGACCCCTCGTGTTTCTCTCTCTCCTCTCTCTGCCGACCCCTCGTGTTTTCTCTCTCTCCTCTCTCTGCCGACCCCTCGTGTTTCTCTCTCTCCTCTCTCTGCCGACCCCTCGTGTTTTCTCTCTCTCCTCTCTCTGCCGACCCCTCGTGTTTTCTCTCTCTCCTCTCTCTGCCGACCCCTCGTGTTTTCTCTCTCTCCTCTCTCTGCCGACCCCTCGTGTTTTCTCTCTCTCCTCTCTCTGCCGACCCTCGTGTTTTCTCTCTCTCCTCTCTCTGCCGACCCCTCGTGTTTTCTCTCTCTCCTCTCTCTGCCGACCCCTCGTGTTTTCTCTCTCTCCTCTCTCTGCCGACCCCTCGTGTTTTCTCTCTCTCCTCTCTCTGCCGACCCCTCGTGTTTTCTCTCTCTCCTCTCTCTGCCGACCCCTCGTGGTTTTCTCTCTCTCCTCTCTCTGCCGACCCCTCGTGTTTTCTCTCTCTCCTCTCTCTGGCCGACCCCTCGTGTTTTCTCTCTCTCCTCTCTCTGCCGACCCCTCGTGTTTCTTCTCTCTCCTCTCTCTGCCGACCCCTCGTGTTTTCTCTCTCTCCTCTCTCTGCCGACCCCTCGTGTTTCTCTCTCTCCTCTCTCTGCCGAACCCCTCGTGTTTTCTCTCTCTCCTCTCTCTGCCGACCCCTCGTGTTTTTCTCTCTCTCCTCTCTCTGCCGACCCCTCGTGTTTTCTCTCTCTCCTCTCTCTGCCGACCCCTCGTGGTTTTCTCTCTCTCCTCTCTCTGCCGACCCCTCGTGTTTTCTCTCTCTCTGCCGGACCCCTCGTGTTTTCTCTCTCTGCCGACCCCTCGTGTTTTCTCTCTCTGCCGACCCTCGTGTTTCTCTCTCTCCTCTCTCTGCCGACCCCTCGTGTTTTCTCTCTCTCCTCTCTCTGCCGACCCCTCGTGTTTTCTCTCTCTCCTCTCTCTGCCGACCCCTCTTGTGTTCTCTCTCTCCTCTCTCTGCCGACCCCTCTTGTGTTCTCTCTCTCCTCTCTCTGCCGACCCCTCTTGTTCTCTATTGTCAATGTGGATCCTGTGTTCTTTACTGTGTATACGTGTTACCTATCATCGTAAACTTGTCTGTGATGATAATGAGATGACTGCTGAGATGTGATCTGTACAGAACAGGAAGTTTCAGCCTTTAATGGGGATCAGCGATCAGAGGGGGAAACGCAGGATTTTTTTTTTAACATACATATTGACCTGAAAAATAGAATATCTCAAAAATGTTGTTTTTTGCAGGTAATCTCCGTGGTCTCAGCATGGTGGCACCGCCGATGCCTCCGTTCTTTACTGCAGCTGCGAGACACTCCATTCTGGGTATCCCTCCCATGGGTGTGACCGTGAAGGCTCCAAGCATGGGATTCCCACCCATCCCCTATCAGCAGCCCCGTGTGTATCACAAGGTAAGAGTAGTCTTATTTCAGCGCCCTAGTATCGTGGGTGACGCTAGGGAGGCTCGTCACCGCCTGCCATTGGTTGCCTTCCCCCTACACCGGATGTTTTCATCCGTGCACGGTGAAGGGACCAGGAGTGGCACGGAGAGCCGGGTAGGTATATTCAGTGTGAGGGGCCTGGGCATATGGTGGTGGTGGGGGGTTATTCTTAGATAACCCCTTTATTTATGTAGATTCAAAGGTTTTGGTTAAAAAAAAATTGAAATCGGTGCCATATACAATGTTAAAGGGGTTGATATTGCTAGACTAGATGCCGGAAGTTGTGTAATGGATGGAGCTGGTAAATGCAGCACCACCCTATTGTAAATGGGGGCAGTAGCTGTGTAGCTCCACCGTCTACCGCCGGCGCTGGAATCAGCTGATCAGCCCGGTGCCGGATCCCTGCTGATCTGATATTAATGGCCGATCCTGAGGACAGGTCATTAGTAAAATAAATCCTGGAAAACCTCTTTAAATTTAGTCTTCACTTTGTTTAGGACTGAGGAATTTTACCATACTAAACCCTCTCCGATTAGTCTGTTATATAAAAGATGCATACGTTTCTGATTGTAGGATCACTACAAAAGTCATGATGCCAAGAGGGATGGTGATCGGGGTTCAATGGTGCCAGGAAAAGATCCCAATGGCACACACGCGGAGAGAGGAAATTCAGAACTTCCCCCAACTGCGTCTGAAGCCGATGAAAACCTTACCCCAGAAGGTAAGTGACCAGACCCATGACTAAAGGCCCTTTTAGACGGGCCGATGTGTCTCCCTGCCCGAGCGCCGATCAGCGTTTTGCTCGTTCGTCGGCTGATTAGGGCCACTTTTACACGGGCCGATTATCGGCACTAGCGTTCCTAGGAACGATTTTTCGGCCGATAATCGGCCCGTGTAAAAGGACCTTTACATCTGGCGGGCTCAGAGGAGGGGATGGGCGTGTGGATCACCTCTGTACATCAGTGACTTTTTAACTGATTCCCACCGATCAGATACTGATGAGATATCCAGAGGATAGGTCACCAGTTAAAAAGTGTTGGAAAACCCCTTTAAAAATTCTCTTAAACTCAGCACTGATCACAGCAGTTTACTATCAAGTATCTCATAGTTAGTTTTTTTGATGTTTACATTTTTTATCTATATATTGCATGTAAAGTGAGTTGTATTAACCCATTACAGTCCCTTGACATATTTTTTTGCTTTATCTGTGTCTTAACTTAAAGGCGAAGTAACACCCTAAGGCTACTTTCACTCTAGCGTTTTATAATTCCGGTATTGAATTCCGTCATAGGGGCTCAATACCGGAATAAAACGCTTCAGTTTTGTCCCCATTCATTGTCAATGGGGACAAAACTGAACTGAAGACAACGGAATGCTCCTGAAAGCATGCTGCGGTTTGCTCTCCGGTCCAGGCATCCGGACCAAGACGGATCCGGAATGACCCCCAATGAAAGTCAATGGGGAGGGATCCATTTGCTGTGACACAATGGTGAACGGATCCGTCCTCCATTGACTTTCAATGGAGTTCATGACGGATCCGTCACCTGCACACATACATACATATACACATAAACATACACAGACATATACACAGACATACTTACATGCTCCCCGGCAGGTCTCCAGAGCGCAGGAGGAACAGGACGACGCGCACAGATGACGATTCCAACAGGCGCCCAGCAGAGGGTGCTGTGGAGAATCGTCATCTGTGTGCGCCGTCCTGCTCCTCCTGCGCTCTGGAGACCTGCCGGGGAGCATGTAAGTATGTATGTGTATTTGTCTGTGTATATGTGTGTGTGTCTGTGTGTATGTATGTACTGTGTGACATGTGTGGGGCCGGAGCGCGGTTCCGGCTCCACACATGTCCCTGCGGCAGCCCGGTTCCGGCAGCACCCTTCACCTGCCGGACCCGGGCTGCCGCTAGTGTGAAAGTAGCCTTAAGCCAAAATGCGTCAGTTGAGAGAGATAAGTCATCCGTCAGCCATTATGATGGTGTCCAGAACACTGTGCTTGACCCAACTCACAAGGGTATTCTTATCTTATAGATGGTGGCATATGACTAGGATATGCCAGAACTTTATGATCAATGGAGGTTCATCCTTATAGATCCCTACCAGTGCTGAGAATAAAGGGGTGTATCGCTGATTCAGTGCGGCGACCACTACTGTACATGGGAACTACAGCGCAACACCATTCAAGTACATGGGGTTGGCTGCAGCTCCCAGTGGATAAACTGTATATAAGTGCTTCATTCTCAGGATGGCGGGGATCCCAGAGGTCAGATCCCCACTGATCATGAAGCGATGGCATATCCTCCCCATATGGCGATGCGGTGTTTCTGGTCTTCTAAGCTGAGAAGCCATGACTGTGTATATTATTTCCTTTCCACTGTCTCTGCTGGTGGCTAATTTTCTCCCTTTGGCTCTTGTACCCTGTCTGCTTTCACAAACTTGTCATTGCAGACGCCGAAAATCTAACTGAATGCAGCATTACCGACCCCCTTGAACCTTCAGCCAAGAGAGCAAGGAGGTAACGCTAAAGACGCTGACAAAGCTTAACTAACACCCCCTTCCCCCTCGTCATCGTCCCGTGCTCCTCTGTGAACCGTCTACACTTTATGTTCTGTACCCTGGTCTCTATAGCGGGGTCATATATGTTCGATATGCTCTCTCACCCCATCAACATCGCCCATGGGTGGCAGGTTTATTGTCCTAGGGAGATTTGGATAAGCTACTGCCACCGCTTATCAAAAGGACGTCAGTGATTATACAGGGTGAGAAAAACATGGCCGCTGTCTTCCACCAAAAACAGCTTTCCACCAGTCCACAAATTATATGAGGCATGGCAGCCGAGCGCTGTTTCTAGAAGAAAGCAGTCATGTTCTTGGACAACTCTTTTAAAAGGGATTGTACAACATTAGAAAAGCATGGCTGCTTTCTTCTAGAAGCAGGACCTCACCTGTTCATGAGTTGTCTGAAGTGTAGAATGGAACTGTAATACCACACACAGCCTGTGGACGGGAGTGGCGCTGTTTTTTTTTTTGGGGGGGGGTGATGGAAGCAGCCATGTTTATCCAGTTACTTTAACATTCAACATGCTAGTCCTTTTTGGGGGTCAGTCGGACTGCCCCCAGGATCCGCTGACCATCATCTAATAGGTATGACCGGTTTAACCCCCTCTTGTGTTTTAATCCATCTGTATGTCTTTTATGTTCCCCAGCAACTAAAATCACATTCATGATAAGCTTCAGCTCTGTCTGTCTCCTACACCCGTGCACGTTGTCTCTATCAGAAAATATCAGATTTAGGTCCCTTTAAGATGAAATTGATGCAAATCCATACTGCAGCCCACAGCCGCTTCCAGCCGTACAATGACTTTTCTTCTAGTAGAATCTAAAGCATGTGGAAACCTGAGTCCTAGTGGAGCCGTGGGCGTCTCATATGTCGTCCTGTGGTGACTCTGCATGGCACCATATTACAGGTGTATGAAACTGAAGGCATACGGGGGCAAAGCCCGTGACAATCTCTCTTTCACATATACAGTAGCTGTGGGATTCTTCTTTTATACAATGCAGGGTTGTGCTTCTGTCTCCGCAGTGATGTGGCTGATCAGTGTCTGTTCTCTTCACAGCTCGGGGACTGGTACAGATGTGACCGGCTTCACTGCTGAAGGTAACTGAAGGCATTTCACGTGATCCCACGTCATGGTGCTCGGTCTGTTGTGCCGCTGGCTCCTAACCCTAGTCTGTAGGACAGACTCATCTTCGCTTTAGGGTATCTGTATGAAGCCCCAGCCACCTGATTTTTAAATTTCTTGCACTAATTCAATGTTATTAGGGCATCTAGACCCAGTGTTCAGGTAAGGGGTTCACCTAATCCTGTATCCCCAGGATAGAGGTTAAAGGGGTTCTCCAGCAATTAAGAAAATGAAAATACTTTAATATTACTTCATTATAAATATATTCCCAAATACCTTTCATTAGTTATAATGGCTCGTTTTGTCTGGAGAGCAATTATTAGAAACAAAATGGCCGCTGTCCTATTAGCACACACAAAACCTGTCCTAATTACACAGGAGGCCAAGTTACTTCACAACACTGAGGTAAAGAGCTGCCCCATCCTCCTCTCTGCTCTACCTGTCAGGGATTATGAATATAGCTGAATCTCTGTAGGAATGGAGTCCGTGATCAGATGTGGCTAATAAGCAGCAGCACTTCTATGCAGTCTCCATTACCGCAGTAAATCAGAGATTCAGATAAAGATTTTATCATCTGTATTCGGGATCAAAATCCCTGACAAGTAGAGCAGAGAGGAGGATGAGGCAGCTCTTTAGCTCAGAGTTGTGAAGTAACTTGTCCTCCTGTGTGATTAGGACAGGTTTTGTGTGTATTACTAGAACAGCGGCCATTTTATTTCTCCTAATGATTGCTCCCCAGACAAAACAAGCCATTAAACTAATGAAAGGTATTTGGGAATATATCTATAATAAAGTAATATTTACATATTTTCATTCTCTTAATTCCCGGAGAACCCCTTTAAGCATCTGATTGGTAGGGGTGCCCGCATTACTCATGAAAATAGGGGTGCTAAGAGCCTGTATGAATGGTGCTGCAGGTCAAGCATGCACGCTGCCGCTCCATTCATTTTCTGTTGGACTGCCGGAGATTGATAAGTGCTGTACATGGCTATCTCAGGCAGTCCCATAGTCCAGAATACCCAACCTGCCGAACGTGAAACACAAAGTTCGCTCAACACTACTGATGATATATCCTCAGCATAGGTCATCAATATCAAATCGGTGGGGTCTGATTCGTACAACCCACCTGCTGATTAGCTGTACGAATATCCTGCGGCGCTCCTTGAACGCTTAGGCCTCTTCCTAGGCCAGTGACATCACGTTTATTGGTCATTTGGCCTAGACGCAGCTCAGTCCCATTCAAGTGAATGAGACTGAGCTGCACTACCAAGCTCAGCCAAATCCCAGAGAAGCACTTTAAAGGGGTTCTCCAGGAATTAAGAAAATAAAAATACTTAAACATGACTTCATTATAAATATATTCCCAAATATCTTACATTAGTTATAATGGCTCGTTTTGTCTGGGTAGCAATGATTAGGAGAAACAAAATGGCTGCTGTCCTGTTAGTACACACAAAACCTGTCCTAATCACACAGGAGGACAAGTTACTTCAGAGTACTGATCTAAAGAGCTGCCTCATCCTCCTCTCTGCTCTGCTTGTCAGGGATTATGATCCTGAATACAGATGATAAGATCTTTAGCTGAATCTGTTAGAATTGAGTTCATGAGCAGATGTGGCTGATGAGCAGCAGCTCTTGTACGCAGTCTCCATTACCACAGTCTGTCCTGTCCGTCCTCTCTGTACTTCATGTCTCCTCATGAACTCCAGTCCTTCAGAGATTCAGCTAAATATCATATTAAACTGTATTCAGGATCATAATCCCTGACAAGCAGAGCAGCTCTTTACCTCAGTGTTGTGAAGTACCTTGTGCTCCTGTGTGATTAAGACAGGTTTTGTGTCTACTAACAGGAAAGCGGCCATTTTGTTTCTCCTAATGATTGCTCCCCAGACACAATGAGCCATTATAACTAATGAAAGGTATTTGGGAATATATTTATAGTAATGTCATACTTACATATTTTTATTTTCTTAATTCCCGGAGGACCCCTTTAAGGCAATTACGGGAAATGGGGCCAGACTTTTGTGCACAGTGTATGCAGTCTCATGAATACAGAGCTAGTAGCATTTCTCATTGACTTCTCCCTTGCTCGAATTTAAAGAACGGCCATTTACTGAATCACCCACCTATTCCATAGGATCCCACATATGAGGCAATTGGGCAATTCCCCATAGTGGAGTATATAGAAAATTCTGAAGCGTTTGTCTTGTATGGGCTTCTTTTTTTTTTTTTTTACAGGGACAGCAGCAGATGCAGAAGATGTTGCTGAGGAACGCAGCGTGGAGTCACAGTCTCCAGAGGTTGGTGCAGAGATACAATTATAGAGGTTCACATTTACCTCTCCCATGTCCCATGATGATAAGTTGCGCTTTCCTCCTTGCTAGGGTATAAGTGGTGGACGTGCATTAAAAGTCACTATCCAGGTCCGCAGTGAGAGTCGCACCACAGCCCTGCAGCCGGCATGTGCCGAAAAGAGCCGTGCATCTGGCAGCTCCACACCCGGCGGCCCCAGGTTCTGCTGCTATATCTGCAAAACCAGCTACCACAGCCTGCAGGTACCACCAGACAGCGACAATGTACTAGGTCGTAGTAACTAGCATTTCGCTCATTGCTAACCTTCCTAAATGTCAATCCTTATTTCAGAATTTCCAGTCTCATCTAGTGACTGCTCGGCATCACCAAAAGATCCAGGAAATCCAGCATCTCAGTAATGCCTGCCTGGTCACTCTTCTTCCCACTGCGAAAGATAGTCAGGGTGTCATGGGAGGCAGAGATGGGTAAGTGACGCAGGATTGCCATGCCAGTGTAGGATATCCCATAACAGTCTGATAGATGCAGGGGTCCCACGACCTACCTGGTGAGGGTGGCTGCAGGCGGAGGATGAATGGAAAGTTGCTTGTGCTTTCTCCGTTCATAGCTATGGGAAACAGAGAAACAGCAGAGAACATATGTAGCCACACTTCCATTCATTCTCCACCTGCCTACAATGGCCTCCAGGTGGGAGCCAAATCTCAGACTTTCATGGTATATTGAAAATGCCCCTTTAAAGGGTCCGTATGCTCTGTTAGGTCATATGGATGTCCTAAAGGAGTGGAAAGCCACCACAGCTCATTTAAATGGGTTTCCATATAATACCACATCTCTCCTTGCAGCCTCTACCCAGTAATGACTTCTGATCACTGGCGGTTTCAGTCGCAGGTCCTGCGGCTATAACCAAGTTGTCATCAGGTCTTAAAGGGGTATTCCCATCTCACAAATGTAGTCTGTATAGTTAGATATAGCCATACCAATATTATTACTAATAGAATGTATTTATATAAAATGTACCGTTTAGAAGATTTTCCTATTTGTATATCCATTTCCCACACACATCAGTCAGGCCGTTGCCCCCGGTTACGACCACCACAGCCATGTAGTAGTGGTGGCCGGCTTGCTCTTGTTCAAACCCGCTCTGAGGTAACTGCTGTATTGTGAACGCACATTACATGATCATGAGGAGACACATCTTAGGGAACTTTCACATCTGCATTTTGGACGCTACCAGTCCAAATCCAATGGGCAGGATCCGTCCAAAACACAGACTTTATAAACGGATCCTGCTCCATAGAGATGAATTGATCTTGGAACAGGATCCGTTTCTCTGCGTTTTGGAAGCGCAGACAAAAATGCCTCTACCCTAAGTTGTGTCTCCGCATGATCATGTAATGTGCGTTCACAATACAGCAGTTACCTCAGAGCGGGTTTGAAAAGAAGCAAGCTGACCACCACTACTACACGGCCGCGGTGGTCGTAACCAGGGGCAACGGCCTGACTGATGTGTGTGGGACAATGGATATATAAATAGGAAAATCTTCTAAACGGTACATTTTATATAAATACATTCTATTAGTAATAATACTGGTATGGCTATATCTAACTATACAAACTACATGTGTGAGATGGGAATACCCCTTTAATTCAGTGAAGCTGCCCCTCCGTCTGACCACATGTCTACATATCATCAGGGGCGGTCTTGGGCACCACGCATCCTATGCATTTGCGTAGGGCCCCCGACGTCCAAGGGGGCTCTGCTCTTGTGCCGGTGCCCAAGACCGCCCACCCAGCTGTCGCATTTTATAAATTAGTACGCTAATGCCTAATAATAATACTAATAATAATACTAATTTATAAAATGCGTACGCATTAGTGTACATACTAAAATATGTGTATGAATTAGCGTGCAGATTTGAAAAAGCACACGCAAATTCCACCCGAGCATGCTCGCTCATCTCTAGTCCCAGTCTTTGTTGTGGGGGGGGGGCGTGTCATCAGGGGCGTGACGCGTCATTGGGCGGGGCCGGACATAACGTTGCTTAGGGCCCGAGAAATGCCAAGACCGCCCCTGCATATCACGTACTCTGACTGCCTTATTATTGCGAAC
Source organism: Rhinella marina (assembly GCA_900303285.1). Classification (NCBI taxonomy): domain Eukaryota; kingdom Metazoa; phylum Chordata; class Amphibia; order Anura; family Bufonidae; genus Rhinella; species Rhinella marina. The sequence continues at coordinate 38,682 of ONZH01028589.1, forward strand.
CTTGGAAATGTGAAATACGATTTTTTTTTGTTTTGTTTTTTTTCTAGTAAGAAGAAGCAGATGAGGTGGTGCAATGTCTGCCAGGTTCACTTCAGCTGTGATCTCATCAGGCACCGCCGGACTCAGGAACACAAGGTATCTGTTCGCTTTCAGCTGATACGATTATAGCAGATTCCAAAAAGGTCTTCTTTTTTTTCTGTTCTAGAACCAGCACCACTCTTGCCCATAGATTGTGTCTGGTATTAGCCCAGTTGCCTGACACCCCTATTTATGTAACACCATTTTGAGTTCTTTAGGTTTCTTTATCTTTGTAAAAAAAAAAAAAAAACGTACTGGACGGACTACTCTCTGGGGTGAGTTGTATCCAGCCATACTTTACAAATGCGACAAAAACCACAGAGGAAGTCTAGTATTAAGCTGCGGCCATGTTAAAAAGTTGGACAGGATCAGGGCTCATTCAGACAACCGTATGAACAGGTCTGAATACGTTGCGGAACTGTTGCGGGCCCATTCATTTCAATGGGGCCGCAAAAGATGCCGTCAGCACAACGTGTGCTGTCCGCATCCGTAGTTCCGTTCCACAGCCCCCCCCCAAAAAAAAAAAGATAGAGCAAGTCCTATTCTTGTCCACAGTCATTTCTATCATAGTGCCGGACATGTGCTGTCTGCAAAATACGGAACGCACACGGCCGGTATCTGTGGTTTGCAGATCTGCAATTTGGCAACCACGCAACCATGGCGTGTGATGGTGAGCTATGTGGTGTTGACGCTTGGGGTTTGACCATCTCCATTGCCACATTAAAGGGTTATTCTCATTTTAGACAATGGGGGAATATCGCTTAGGATATGCCCCCATTGTCTTATAGGTGCAGGTCCAGAACGCATGCGCAGCCGCCCTCCATTTACTTCTATGGGGCCGCCGAAAATAGCCGAGCTGGCTGGCTCGGCTTCTTCCGTCGGCTCCATAGAAATGAATGGGAGCGGTGGCCGCGCTTGCGCGCTGTGCTCCCATTCATTTCTATGAGCGCAGTGGGGAGCTGCGCCTAATGGCCGGACCCCCGGAAACCCGGGGTCCTCCAGGCGCAGCGCTCCCCGCTCCGTTCTGGATATAGGTGCGGGTCCCAGCAGTGGGACCCTTATAAGACAATGGGGGCATATCCTAGCGATATGCCCCCATTTTCTAAGATGAGAATACCCCTTTAACAAGAGGATGCAGCCACGCCATCATGGTTGGTCAGTTAGCCAGGAGGGTCTCCTCATTCGCATGTAGAATGCTCTGTCTTTCACAGTCACATATCGTGTATTGATATAGTCATCCATAGTAAAGAGGCTTTCTCTACTTTCAGATGGCTAAACGCTCCTTAAGACCATTCTGCACTGTCTGCAGCCGCCACTTCAAGACTCCTCGCAAGTTTGTGGAGCACATGAAATCTCCCGAGCACAAGCAGAAGTCCCAAGAGGTAAAAGGGGGAAAGGGAAGGAAATACAAGGGGTGTTACGTGCCAATTCCTTCAGTTCATACAGATTTGTATACCCAGCAAGAGGTTTTCTCTCTCCGGCTTCTATTATCTATCATGATCAATGCATGCTAAGCAGGGCTGTGGAGTCGTGGAGTCGGTGACCATTTTGGTGGAGTCGGAGTTGGAGTCGGTATAAACTCCTAAAATATATAATAAATTGGTACATTTAGTTCAATGTGCTGAATATATTTTCATAAGAATCTGGGCACATGATGAAATGTCCTATAAATGTCTGTTCTAAGGATCTAGGCTTTCAGTTGAGATGACTGTGTGCTGCCCTTCATGTAGATGCTCAGAAGTGAAACTCCTCTGCTACAGATCAGAGGAAAAAGGCACTGGGAAGAAATGGCTGTACTAATCTCAGATCTGCTAGAGAAAACAGGATTAAAAGGGTTTTCTCACTAGTTACAAAGATTAGCTTTCAACATAAAAGGACGGTTAAAAGAAGACATTTTCTAAATACAGTGGTCAGTAGATTTTACTTTAGTCATGAACTATAGACAGTTCAGCAGGTCTCTTACTGTACACAGGTTTCTATGGTAACCTGCAGACCAGAAAGACTGTTATCTGATTGGCTGAGAGCAGGAGTGACCTCAGTAAGCAAAATTTGTTGAGGACTGAGAAGGATGGCTTTACCTTTAATTGTGTAAGAGATCACAATCTCCTGCTCTGTGAGAGTAAGTTAATATATGCTAATAACTGCTGAAGATCCCCCCACAGCCTGAGGAGACATAGTAAGTGCAAACGGTCTGTCAGCCAGTGAATCAATGTGCTGAGAAAACCCCTTTAAGGCAAGTACTTCTTAGTATGTCTAAACTTTCAATAAACTGTGCATAAATAACTTGTCCAGTGGATGTCCTCTCTGCTTTATGTTTTAGTTTGCATTTCCTCTGATGTAAAAACACCTCGGGCTTTATGTATGAAAACTGTCTAGGTGTAGAAGTTTCTTTGTTGCCCATAGAAACCAATCAGACCTCCTCTTTCATTTCATATAGTGCTCTGGAGAAATGAAAGGGGAGCTCTGATTGGTTGCTATGGGCAACAAAGAAAGTCTTAGACCTAGACAGTTTTCATACATCAGGCCTTTAGTGAGCTGAACCCAGAGAAGCCTGATACTGAAAGTTTAGAGCAAAGATATCTAGTAAAACATAGATTACAAATATATCTGTACTATTGATTTATGCAAAGTGTGTTTAAAGTTATCACTTAAACATGCGCCATGTATGAGGGAGTGGGAGTCGGGGGAAATTGAGGAGTCGGAGTTGGGGCTTTGGCTTACCGACTCCACAGCCCTGATGCTAAGCATTCTGTGAGAAAACATGTCCTGTTACCTCTTGGCCTACACGCTGTCAATCTGTTCAGGAGACTGAAAGGCCATATTTATGTGGAGTGCATAGCCTCCTAGACTGCAGAATGCCCTTCATACATGTATTTTACTACATTAAAGGAATATACATGTCTCCTAATCCCCGACTCTCATCATCTTCTAAAGGTCAAACTACGTGAGAAAGAAACATGGAGTCCAGAGGAGTCAGAGGAGCTGATCACAGTGGACGCCGTGGGCTGTTTTGAGGACGAGGAGGAGGATGATGATGATGACGAGGAAGAGGGCATCAGCGCTGATGACATTTCTGAGGACATAGAATGTCTCCCGGTAAAAAACAAAAAAATCAAAAACTTCAAACCAAAATCTTGTGAATTTAAATTACTTTTAAATTTTCAACAAACAATGGGCTTTCTCTCACCACCATGTATATCACACAACACCAGGAACACTTTATCTGTTACCTATAGACAGAAAGTATCTGTGCCGATGTCAAGACGCCAGCACATCCTTTCTACAGTGTTAATTCTTCACTATTGAGCACTGGTTTTGCAGCCAGCTGTTCGAGAACTACAGCACCCAGCATGCCTTCAGCTGTCATGGCGTGCTTGGAGTTGTATCTTCTCAGCACCTGAAGAGCCACAGGTTTCAGACCACTACTGTAGATATGTATGTAAACTGGCTTCATACTAGACAGTAGTGTCTGTCCTCAATACTAGAATTTTAAAGGGGTTGTCCAGAATTTTCCTATAGGGTAGACTATCACTATCTGATCTAAAACACTGCACTCTTTCTGATCAGCTGTTCTGGAATAGCCATTCACTTTAGTGGGAGCAGTGGTGCAAATACCGGCTCCGTCCACTACACAGTGGACAGAGCTGTGTCATTCCAGAGCCGCTGCAGAACAGCTTATCTGCAGCATTGGGAGGTGTCAGACCCCCACCGATCAGATATTGATGGCCTGTTGTAAGGATAGGCCATCAATAGTGAGCTCTTGGACAACCCCTTTAAAGGGATATTCCGGTTAAAGAAAGTTATCCCCTATCAACAGGCTAAGGGGATAACAGATCGGTGGTGGTCCTACCGATGGGCCCAGCATCGGTTACAAGAATGGGGACCCTGTACCCCGTGGAGCCCCTTGAAATAAACCTAGCAGTCATGGCGTGTGGATGCTCCATTGATTTCTATGGGAGTCCAGAGATGGCCGTGATCATGGGGATCCATGAAGCCGCTCTGCTGCCTGCATCGGGACTTGGGGCTATGTGCAGTTACTTATTTTACAGAGGGAATGAAGTATTACATAAGGCCCATTTAAAAATGATTTGGTGAATTTGGAAAAGCACAGGCCGGATGTTGGGTAGATGGATCTTTTCGTGGTCTTGCTTCTCACCATTGTTTGCATTGGCGTTAACCATTTGGTAGTGAAGCACCTAGATGAGCTAGCTGTTTTTTGCAGGCTAAGGTAGAGGACAATGTTGCAGACCTCAAAGAAGAAGAAGAGGAGGAAGAATACAATGCCGATACGGCCTATGGTGAGTACTTGCCTGTATCTGACGTATACCTGAGTCCCAGGTTTGGAGGGTCAGATCGAGCTCTATCCAGGGAAGCGCTGCATTATAAACATGGCTTCTATCCCTACGCTTTCAGACAACGTCCTCCTACTGTTTCCTGCTGGACCTGTCCTTTACCACTTTGGCCGTAGGATTCGGCTCTTAGTCTTGTGCATTATCTGTTGTCTGTGAAACATCCATCCATCCCGCCATCTCCCTGCTCCGGTTTCCCTCCTCATGCTCTCTGCTCTGTTCTTTTATTTTGTGTTTCCCCCTTTTGATATCCATTCTGTGATTTGCCCTCCCGTTTCACAGGCCTGGATTATATGGTCCCCGTCGCGGGTTATCTCTGCAGGCTGTGTCACAAATTCTATCCTAGTGACTCTGCTGCTCGGCTCACACACTGCAAGTCCCTGGTGCATTTTCAGAACGTCCAGGTTAGACCCTTCTCCTGTTGCATGGCCTGGCTTCTGTTTTGTTTGATACGCCCGCTCTCTGTTTCTGCCGTCACATCAGCACCCTATCAGGTGTCCTTAGCTGTTGTTCTAGATCACTGTGTGTCGTATGTCATCACATGGCTTTTCTGATCATCTTTCCTCTTGCTCGTTTCCCTCCCACTTTACAGAGCTCAGCATCAGTTTCATGAATTAATAGTTTTTGTGGATAGCAACCAGTCAGAGCAAAAGGTTTCCTGCATGTCACATAGGATCAGCTGTACTAAATTGAGGTCCTTTGGTTACATAGAGTTCCTAGAGAGAATCAATAAATTTAATTAGTTTTTTTTAGCCATCCATTAAAATATAGGATTAAAGGGGTTCTTCAGGATTTTTATATTGAATGCCTATCCTCCATCAACATCGGTGGGGGTCTGATTCCTTTCACTCCTGCCGATCAGCTATTCGGATTAGCTCCAGAACCTCACGAACAGCTGATCGGCAGGGGTGCAGAGTATTAGACCCCCACCGATCTGATATTGATGGCCTATCCCTGTGATAGCTAACCTCTGGCACTCCAGCTGCGGTAATACTATGACTCGCATTCTGGGAGTCGTAGTTTCATCACAGCTGGAGTGCCGGAGCTTAGCCATCACTGGCCTATCCTGAAGATAGGCCATCAGTTTAAAAATCCTGGAAGGCCCTTTTAAATATTGATGACCTCTCCTCATGATAGGTCATCAATATCTGTTTGGTGAGAGTCCGGATCACGGCTGATTAGCTGTGGTGCCCAAACAAGTGCTGCGGCCTCAGGCATGGCACAGTACGTTGGATAGCGGCTGTTCTTGGCCTAGCAGTTCAGTCGCATTCCCCCTGAAAGAGATTGTGCTTCAGAACGGCCACGTGACCAAGGGATGTGACGTCACAAGCAATAGGAAAGGCCGCAGCTGAGAGTCGGACCTCTACTCAACAACTGTAGGTGGGTCCAATTCTCAGAAATCCTTTTTGAGGCAGAAAAAAAAATCTGTGTTGGATCCGCACGGAAACTGACACAGCGTGGATTTTAAATCAACAGTGTGCTCATTTATGCTGCAGATTTCTACAATGGCAAACCTACATGCTAGATGCCCAGAAGCGAATGTTTTGGCATTGCCACCCCTTGACAAAGTCCTAAACTCTTCTGGCACTGCCTAGGCAGATCAGATGGTTAGGGAGGCTAGTAAGTCTAGACAGGGCCGAATATCCCTGCTGCAGATCCGTACTGATTCCGCAGCGGATTTCACCCCCTACTCGCGACCTAAAGTACATGATGTGGATAGGAAGGTGGTGTTTTCAAATACCCAACCCTATGTATTTTCCTGTGGAATTCCCACTGCAAATCCACCATGTCTGAACTTACCCTAAATCTGTGCACTCCCTGTCTGTAATTAATAGGGGTATTATTCCAGGTCTGATCTTGGCCTCCACTTAACTGACCACTTATTAATTCATCCCTAATACGTGCGCCCTTGTTTTTTTTTTTTTTTTTTTTTAGCGAGCCAAACTGGAGAAAAAGAACCGCGTGCAAGCCGAACTGTCTGCCCAGGAGGATGAAAACAGCAGTCCGGGGAAGGCGGCCTTTGCCGATCAGGCGGGCGGAGGCTCGGGTGACGTTAAAGCAGCAAATCCTGCAAACGTGCATGATGGGGCGAGCGGTGGTGTCGCCAACAAGTGCGCAGATCTGGAAGACTCTGTCGCAGTCTTTGATTCAGTCATTGGTACCAGCGAGGAAGACTCCAGCTGCTTGCTGGATCCAGAAATGTTACTCGCCCAAACGGAAGACGAAGACGAACAAATCGGTCCAGAGGAAACGGCCTGTAGCGAGGAAAGCTCATCGCCCCGCAGGCAGCCCTCGCTGCGCAAAGTCAGATAATCCAGAAACTCTGTTGTGTCGTGTTCACACGGGGAGGGCGCTTCCTACTGGTTAGAACTGGGAGGCTCCAGCTCCTGGGAGATACAACCGTCTAGGACAGAGCGACCCAATCCTTACCTTTTTATATATGATGATAGAATGCACTGGATTGTACTTTTCCACTACCACTTTGGTTAAAAAAAAAAGTATTTTTTCCAGCCTCATATCCCATTCCTCCCACTCAGAGGCCGGACTGGTGCCGACATAGATCAAAGAGAGGAAGTCTTGCTTGCCGGTTCCTGTTCCCTTCGATTTTGCCGTGGCATTCACGGTTAATGCTCCAGTGTGTGAGTCCATTAGTATGTACAAAGCAGCGTAACATAGGATATTGCAAGAGTGTCTTAAATTTAGGCTTTGTCAGCGCCCTAGAGAAGCTTCCATCAAGGTAGGACCATGCTCGCTTGTGTCAGCAGTGCTGTTTAGCGTAGCGATGCGCTGTAGATTTAGAACCGGTTTTATATGTTCCTAAACAGGAAGAGCTGCGGCGAGTAAAGTGTAATTCATGCTTAAAGGGTTTGTCCAAGATTTTGATGGCCTGTCCTCAGGCTAGGTCTATATCTGATTCTTTAGGATCTGACAACAGGGATCCACCAGTGATCAGCTGGGATTCTCAGTTTCTTCTAAGCATACCAAGCACAGCGCCATACATCGTATAGTGGCTGCGCTTGGTATTGCGGCCCAGGCCCATTCACTTGAATGAGACTGAGATACACCAAGGTCATGTGACCGACGGATGTGGACTAGGAAGAGGCCCATTCAAACAGCTGATCAGTTGGTTTACTGGAAGGTAGACCCCCATCGATCAGATGGCCTATCCTCAGGATAGGATATCAACAATTAAAATTTAAGACAACCCCTTTAATCCTTTCACGCAGGTTGACATAACTATACGTCCACCTTGCTGCGAATGGATGTACAGTTGCGTCCAGTGGAAAGCAAAGGCGTAGAAACGTCATAAGGTTAGGTGGTTAGATGTGGCGCCCACTGCAACCCCATCAGTACGCCTTAGCCGCAGGGTGCCGATGGGTTGCCCTGGTAGATAGGAGCCTAATAAAAATAAGAGATCAATCAAGGTGCACCAGGTCTTGGGTGAGGGCGCATTCCCACCTGGTTGTGATCTACACAGGATTGAGGCCATCAGGTTATTTTTCTGTTGCCACCCTGGATAAAAGGCAGTGAAAGAGAATCAATAACCTATACGTACGCCAATATGGCGCGAATACAAAATACAGCTCACCCCTCAAAAAAATCAGGTGATGCAAGTTTTATACCTTAGAAAAATCATGCTGTCATAGAGGCTTTAATAGGCTTGGGCCCTGAGGGGTTAATATAATTTTCGGATCAGGTTCCTTTACAAGCAGGAGCGATCAAATAAGACGCATAGAGGGTTTGTGCCCCTTTGCCTAAAGGGGTTGTTTGATATTGATGACTTATACGTTAACTAGGCCATCAATATCAGACCGGCTGTTTGAAGGAGTTGCAATGCTCGTATGAGCGCTGCTTCCCGCGCTACCGGATTGGACGTAAACACTGAACGGGAAGCGCTCCGATGAGTATTGCAACCCCTTTAAACAGGAGTCGGATCTGGATGACCTGTCCTGAGAGTAAGTCATCCATATCAGACAACCTCTTTAAAGGGGGTTCCTCCTGCAGAATTTTGGCTGCCGTTTAGGGCATCCTGTTGGAGCAGCAGGGACTAGCTGTTGTAGGTGTCGCCCCCTAGTGTACAGTCAACCACCGCAATGTCGTAGCTGGACATCTACCTGCTAGAGTTCACGATTAGCACGATTATGTGTTCGCACCGGTGGACTCATGGTCACATGTTATTGGTCCGCCACAATCTCATTAGAAGGTCGTAGACTAGAGTAGCATCATCTGAGCAGTCAGAAGAACAAAGAGCACGAGGAGGGAAGCACAATTCGGACGTTCCGGTCCCACCGTCATCTGATTTATTACTCTTATTATATTACGACTTAGATTTCAGACAATTAAAAGTGTGATGTTAACTTCTGCTGCTCTCCAGGCGTCTTTATTTTATCCCAACCTCTGCTTTACAACAGCGCCACAGCTGCCCACAGGTTGGGTGCAGTATTACAGCGTGGGCAGCTTCACATCAGTGGAGCTGAAAGGCAATACCAGACCCAACCCATAGACAGGGGTGGCGTTGTTTTAGAATCCTGGACAATTTTGAGTGATTGGCTAAATGGGGGGGGAGTGGGCGTTCCCTTCGAGATGGGGGCCTCTCCCAAATACCTGCTATGAACCCACCGTGAGTACATCCTGTGTCAGGCATCGGCAACATCCAGCATTCCAGCTGCAGTCAAACTACAACTCCTAGCATGCATGCCCACTTCACTATTCTCATAACTCTTATAGAAGTGAGTGAATGGAGCATGCTGGGAGTTGTAGTTTTATAACAGTTGAAGGTTGCTGACCCTCGTCCTTTGTGTTTGATCACTTCACCCTAAAACTACCAATTCCAGTATGCATGGCTCATCTCAGAGCTTCCATAGAAGCGAACAGAGCATGCTGGGAGTTGTAGTTAGTATCTCCAGCTGCCCACAGGGTCTGCCATTACATCATTGTACTGAAGCCCCGCCCTGCACAATAATCTGGTTGAAGCTAGAGGCTACGGGTTCTGAATCACTTTATAAAGTCAAGGACGATATCGACAGGTAAAAACAGTATTCAAGAGGGCCTCCCCCTAAAATCTAACAAAAACGTTTGCGGAGAGGCTCTTTAACAAAGGGTTCTACTTAAAATAATAAATAAAAATCAATGTCTGTGGTCGAAGATGATGGTGATGGGAGGACGACTCTCAGTATTTATTCACAGGTCCAGAAGAGCAGGATAGAGGGTGGTGCTCCCCCATAGAAGAAGCACTGCTCATGTTCTATGACAGGACTCGGCAACCTCCCGGCACTCCAGCTGGGAGTTGTAGTGCCAGAAGACTGATTCCTGCTGGGGCAGTAGTTAATAAATGATGGTCTGCGGGTATAGCTCAGGACCAATGGAGGTTACACCCCCTCCCCCGGCTGCGGAGGGTTGTCCGCTCCACTCTGGCTTAGCTGTTCCTGGAAGTCACGCCGGGCCTGCCGGTTGGATTCTAGAAGATCCTGGAGCTGAGCGTGCAAGAGATCGTTTTTCTCCTCTAAGTGATCCAAGCAGAAATTGATCTGATCCAACATGAAGTCCAAGGCTGCGTAGTCTGAAAAAGAAATCGGAGGACACATTTAAAGGAACATGTCAGACATGGGCAGGACCTCGGGGGGTGGAGCATGACACAGGGAAGCTCTTTGGTGTTATGCTCCACCCTCCTCGGGCATGTTACATATACAGATCACTCCAGGCAAAACTGACTTACCCAGAAGTGGGTGCAATTTTGAAGTGACGTTTTAAAGGGGATCGATCACCTCTCCTGACATCATGGGTGTGGCTTAAAAAGGACCTGTCACCTCTCCATGTAATAATTCTGGAACATCTGTTATGACTCTATACTGTGTTATTCCTACTAGAAGTTTATGAATTAACAGAGCGTGTAGGGACACCCCCTCCCTGGACCTTTATGAATAAACTTTTAGTAGGAATAATAGAGGAATGACACAACTGAGTTATATGAAATTATGCCACAGAATCGTTGCAAGTAGTTACTAAAAGAGACAGGTCAGCAGAGGTAAGAGGTCCTCATTAAACCGCACCCCTGATGTCAGGAGAGGCGACAGGTCCACTTTAAAATGTGGCACCAAAATTGCACCCTCTTCTGGGTAAGCCAAATAAGTCAATTTTTCCTGGAGTTATGCACTTTGTGGCCCGCATGTTTCTCGGACCCTGTTGTAGAACTGGCTATTCTCGTCTCCAAATTTTCAGAACGGCCGCACAGATGCTAACAGCACATAGTTATCATCCGCACTTTTTGTGGTCCCACAGAAATGAATGGGTCTGCGTGTGATCTGCAAAAAATGTGGAAAACATTTGGAGGCGGATTCGGCAATGTTTTCGGTGCATAATCCGTGCTGCAACACACGCCAAAATCAGTCACGTGAACATACCCAACTGGGCAGGATCAAAACCCGCACTGGACTAAAAACTGCATCCAAAGAAACTTTTTTTTTTTTTTTTCCTCAAAAAAATCTCAATGTGAACACGGCCTTAAGATTTTGCTGGTCAGATCCTTGGTTCCCTGCACCCAGCACCACGTGATCCAGTTGTAATCAGTGCATTTTCCTACGGTCGTCTAACGGTGACGACGCTCGGTTTGAGTCACCGATGGTGGCATGGAACCAGAAAATTCTGCCTGCCGTATTGGAAGGTTGTTTATAGGTAAACAGTACCTGACCGAGCCAGAAATACTGAGAACAGGCGACTGGGCGATCACGTCCTTGTGTCAGAGCAGTCACCCCCAGCCTGTGGCTCTCCGGACAGGGCAAAACTACAACGCCCAGCAAGCCCTAACAGACTGCGGCTGTCAGGGAATGCTGGGCATTGTAGTTTTGCCCTGTCCGGTAAGCCACAGGATGGGGGATGAGAGTGAAGGGGCCATGACACCTTTGATACCAAATGGCACCATTTTCAGCTCTGCAGGCTGTCAGAACATGCTGGGAGTTGTAGTTTTATACCATCTGAAAAACCACAGGTTAGGAAGTTAATCAGGTAACAAAAAAAGTGTCTTTTTCAGAAACATCGCCTCTCTTGTCCACTGGTTGTGTCTGGTAGTGCAGCTCAGCCCTATTCTACCGGCAGGCAGTACTAGACACCGTGTATTGACAAAGCTGCTGCTATTTCTAGGGGAATAACGTTCGGTCGCATCAATGCCAGACAACGAGGGGTTAATCATTAAAGCCATACGCACCTTCCTCTCCGGACACCTCGCCAAGAGGGACTTGCGGGTCCCCGTTAGGTCCTGACATGTTCACCTCGTCATGTGACCGGCAGTCATGTGACCACTTCGTTACATATACTTCTGACGGCGGTGACGAAAGCATTACTGTCAGCATTCTGATTGGTTCCCGGCGTGAATACTAATCAGGCGGGGCGGGGTTGAATGGATGCTGCTATCTGCGTTCTGATTGGTTGCCTTAGCTGTTTGTCGCGAATACTGAGAAGAAGGGGGCGGGGTTACGTAACAGGGAAGATGGCGGCGCACAGGGTTCATGAGTTTGGCTCTGTGACATGGCGACTGGCGGGGCAGTTGAGGGCTGGACTGGGTGGGCTTCGGATCCCCTTGGCTGGGGCGGTAGTTAGGGGCCCCCGAGCCTCATGTGGAGCAACAGTCAGGAATTTTAGCCTACTTCCTTACTCATTGAGCCAAGGAAAGGGGGGAAGTCTGTCCTTGACAGCACAGCAGAGCTGGGTTTGTTATCTTAGAGGCAGCTGGCGTGGGTACAGCACTGGTTGGAGGTGGCAGGAGGCAGGGAGAGGGGGCAGGAGGATGTGGAGTTTGGTGTTCGCTTTTGGGGGTGCATTTGGGGTGGTGCAGACGCTAAAATATTCACTGGGGGAGCAGAGAGCGGAGGAAGAGGGGAAGGTACGATATCAACCCTTTGTATAACATATATTGCAGTTTTCCTAATTATTAATTAGTATTATTATTATTTATTAATATTAGGTAATTGCATTCTAAGCAATTGTAATAACGAAATCCTAGGGTTTACAAATGGCGGCGTACTGATAATTCACTATGGCCTCCAGGGGGACTTACAGTATCCCGCCTTTCCATCAGTACGTCACACATTGGTTTACAGCCACGTTTATCGCAGTGCTTCCCAACCCGTGGCTCTCCATATGCTGCAAAACTACAACTCCCATCATGACCCGACAGCAGGGGCTCTTTAAAAGCGATAGAAACTTCACTGAACAGAACCAGACGCCAGTGTGAACAGAGCCTTAGCTATAGTGACACATCATGTGGGCTGTACTATAATATGGCTCCCATATGCCTGTACTGTACATCTATACAGAGCCCTAAACCAGGGATTAACAACCTCTGACACTCCAGCTGCTGTGAAACTCCCAGCATGCTCTTTTCACTCCTATGAGGGCTCTAAGAACAGCCAAGCAAGTGTGCCTGCTGGGAGTCGTAGTCTGACCAAATCTGGCAAAGATTTATTAAAACTAGCACAAAGGAAAAGTGGATCCGTTTCCAATAGCAACCTCTGTCCTTTCATTTTCAAAACGGCCTCTGAGTATTAAGCGCTGGCATCGTAATGGTAGCTATGGGCAAGGACAACGCTTCCTTTGCACTAGTTTTGGTTGGTCGGCCCCCATGGATGGAGTTAGGGGCGGTTATTGTAGGTTTGGTGATACAGTGTCATTACCTCTGAGTTCTAATACTTGTCCTGTCTTCTGTCAGGCCTCAGAAGGAGGTCTCCACCTTACCCTCTACCAGTACAAGACGTGCCCCTTCTGCAGTAAGGTTCGCGCCTTCCTGGATTATCACCAACTGCCCTACAAGATTGTGGAGGTGAATCCTGTCCTGCGGAAAGAGCTTAAATTCTCCAGCTACAGGAAAGTCCCCATTCTCCTAGCTGACGCTGGTTCCTCCTTGGTAAGTAGAGATGTGGCTGTACTTTCAGGCTGTGTTCACACATTGCATCCCGCACCTTCCTGTTCCACCCTGTTGTAAAAATGCCTATTCTTGTCTGCAAAATGGACGAGAACAGGACGTGTTCTATTTTTTTTGGCGGGATGGGCTTACAGCTACACGAATGTCATCCGTGTTCTGTCCGCATTTTTTGCAGCCCCATAGAAATGAATAGGTCCGTGTGCAATCCGCAGAAAGTGCCGATTGGATGGCACGGTCGTGTGCATGAAGCCTTATAATGAAAACATTCTAAGATACTTTGGGGGTCATTTATTAAGACTGGCCATTTGGACACCGGTCTTAATAAGCCCTTTAGCTGGCAGTGGAGGTGTCTGCCCCTGCATAACTTTGGTGGATCCATCGCTGTTTCTAAATCTATCACTGCTTCCTTGTTGCCTTAAAGGGGTTTTCCGAGTTATATATATTGATGACCGATCCTCAGGATAGGTCATCAATATCAGATCGGCGGGGGTCCGACACCTGGCACCCCCGCTGATCAGCTGTTTGAGGAGGAGGCGTGCGCCGTATCAGCGCTGCCTCCTCTTCACTGTTTACATGCTGCCCGTAACGGGGTAGTGGTGAGTAGGTGTGGGAAGAATCGCTTCCATAGACTTGTCTGGGAGAGATTCTTCCCATAGAAATGAATGGGGCGGTGAGGTGTAATTACACCTACTCACCACTACCCCCGTTATGGCCAGCAAGTAAACAATGAAGAGGAGGCAGCGCTGATACGGCGCGCGCCTTCTCTTCAAACAACTGATCGGCGGGGGTGCCGGATGTCGGACCCCCGCCGATCTGATATTGATGACCTATCCTGAGGATAGGTCATCAATATATATAACTCGGAGAACCCCTTTAAATTTAGATCATTTCTATGTTTAAGGCCCCTTTCACACGAGCGTCACGGATTCAGTCTGGATGCGTTCAGGGTGCGTTCCGGAAAACTCGCAGCAATCCGCACGCAATCGCAGTCAGTTTTGACCGCGATTGCGTAAGTTTGTTCAGTTTTTTCCGTGCGGGTGCGATGCGTATGGATGCATTTCGCATTCGCGTGATAAACTGAATGTTTACAAACAACGTCTCTAAGCAACCATCAGTGAATCACGCACCGCATCCGCACTTGCGCGCGGATGCAATGCGTTATTCACGCAAACCCATTCACTTCAATGAGGCCAGGGCTGCGTGAAAAACGCAGAATATAGAACATGCTGCGATTTTCACGCAACGGCGAACTGATGTGTGAAAAAATTTGCCCATGTGAAAAGACCCATTGAAAGGAATGGGTCAGGATTCAGTGCGGGGGCAATGCGTTCGCATCACGCATTGCACCCGCTCGTATGAAAGGTGCTTAAGACAGGCATAGAAAATGATGAATGAGACGGGCCACGCCTGCTTTTTTTTAGACCTGGCGTGAGAGGGGAAAAGTCGCAGATTATGGCGCAAGTAACCTTTGCCCCACAGTCTGCGCCAGAAATACACCTAATATAGGCATATTACTGATAGTCAATGGACCCCCTCTGTTTCTATTCCCACACACAAGATCCCTGTCAACTGTCAGTGAGTGGAAAAACAGAGGCTGAAATTCCTCCATGATCAAATTCATTTTGGCTCTCATGGTAAAATCCTGAATGACCCCTTTTTTTAGGCATGCATACACAAGTG
This sequence comes from Rhinella marina, assembly GCA_900303285.1. Classification (NCBI taxonomy): domain Eukaryota; kingdom Metazoa; phylum Chordata; class Amphibia; order Anura; family Bufonidae; genus Rhinella; species Rhinella marina. The sequence continues at coordinate 53,703 of ONZH01028589.1, forward strand.
GCAGATACGCCGCCAATTCTTTTACACAGAGTGGGGAAAATCTGTAGCAGAAATGGAACTGCATGTGGATTTTAAATGTGCAGCATGTCAATCTATGTTACAGATTTAACTCTTTGCTGTCCATAGGATAAAACCTGCAAAATCCCTAATAAATCCACATGTAACTCATGCAGATTTTTCAGCTGAATCACTGTGGAAAAGCCAACTTGTGTGGCTTTGCCCTATAGGGTTTTTTTCCTGGAATTTTTTCTTTAAAGAAGAACTCCCGCAAAAATCTTTATTCTCTGACCTGTTAGAAAGGTGCATGATATAATCTGTAGTGAATGTCATTTTCTTATCAGAGGCTGAAATTGAGAGTTTCCACTCTCTTCTTATTGTAGCTGGGTCATGTGACCAACTCCCTGACCTCCAACTGACCCAGGACAGGAAGCCAGTAACTGCTCTATTCATTCCTATGAGACTGAAAGTGAGGCTCCCATAGGAATGCATAGAGAAATAGACTTCCTGTCCACACATAAGGTGCTGTGTGAGTTGGTGGGTCTAATTCCTAGTCACATGACACAGATAAGAAACTTCAGGATGATATAACTCAAAAATTCAGCTACTGGTCCCTACTCGACACCATCACTCCCACGAATAGACATAACTATGAGTATACTCAACTTAAACATCTATTTGCCTCTGTTCGGGTTAACTATGACCTAACGAGAAATCTGACGGTCTTCGAGCAGGCCTGTCTAGCCCCATCAGCGGTCTTTCGTGACATCTCTTTTATTTATAAGCTACTTCAACAACGATCTTCCTCACCTCCACCATTCTGCGCAATGTGGGAAAAAGACCTGGGCATCACATTGTCCTCTTCTCAATGGCTCAGGTGTTACATCTTTACACAAAAAGCAATGGTAGCGACAATAGCGCAGGAGACTTGTTATAAAATCCTGTCCCGATGGTATAGAGTACCAACGTTATTACACAAATGGTTCCCTACAGTCACGGACCGGTGTTGGAGGTGTGGAACTTCGGAAGGTTCCCTGCTGCATATCTGGTGGCAATGTTCAGGCTTAAGGGAATTCTGGAATTCTGTTCATGGGGCTATTATAAAGATCACCAACTTCCCGATCCCTAACACTCCTGAGGCGTTTTTTCTCTATATCTTTGATCTCAATATTCCCGCATATAAGAATTCTTTGCTTAGGTTCCTCATTCAGGCTGCTAAGACGGTAATCCCGAGACACTGGAAGTCGGCATCCCCACCAACTCTGGAAGAATGGTAAGAGGAGGTGATGTCTTACCGTAGAATGGAGGAGCTGATTGCTCTTTCGCCGGCGTTACATACACGTTTCCTGAAGGTATGGAGCCCTTGGGATGAATTTCGAGCTTCAGGGACATATAGATCACTCTAAGTACACCCACCCTGGGGTTCTCGCACTCGGCCTAATTTCTTGAGCCATAGTATCTCCCCCTGGCCTTGCTCCCTCTCTTTACCCCCCCCCCCCCCTCTTTGTTTTTGTTTTTAGTTTTTTTTTCTTTCTTTTCTCTTTTTCGTCATTCCCCAACGTGTGGGGATAATGTCTTTATTGCATAGAAACAGGTTGTAGTGGCAGTTAATTTGCACAGCCGATTAGCTGTTTGTTGATAAGTCTGTGTTTTTGAATATATTTATGTTTGATGCATTCATTTGTTATGTTCAAATGTAAAGATGGAAATGAAAAACAAAACTTTGTAAAACCCAATAAACACTTTAATGTCAAAAAAAATTCAGCTACTGGTAAGAAAATGACATTCACTACAGACTACATCATGTACATTTCTAGCAGGACATGGAATAAATTTTTTTGCGGGAGTTCTTCTTTAAGGTTCTGTTTATACTGACATTGGAGTATACCTCTGAGGTATACGTTGGTAAAACCTACAGCCTTTTTGCATGATGTCTTCCATACAGCTGATAACATGAATACCAACCCAACGGACACTCTTCTAGCCTTTATAGGAAACTCCGGAGCCTATGGATCCACTGGACACATGTGGCGGGAGCTTTCCTAGAGCAAACGACAAAATGGACAGTGTGAATTCATCCTAATAACACAGTAAATATCACCTCTATCCCTCTGACCTGAGCATTGCTGCATATAGACATTGCTCTGCTCCATACATACAGTGCAGTGGACAGGACACCCATGTATTGCATAGAACGGGTGTCCTTCTTTCAACCAAGTCACATAATGACAGTGGGCACTGAATGTGGGGGCTTAAAGAAGTTCTCCCGCAAAAATTTTTATTCTCTGACCTGTTAGAAAGGTGCATGATATAATCTGTAGTGATTGTCATTTTCTTATCAGTGACTGTTTCTGTGAGTAAAAACCTCTCTTCTTATTGTAGCTGGGTCATGTGACCAACTCCCTGACCTCCAGCTGACCCAGGACAGGAAGCCAGTCACTGCTCTATTCATTCCTATGGGAGCCTCACTTTCAGTCTCATAGGAATACATAGAGAATTAGACTTCCTGTCCACACATAAGTCTCTGTGTGAGTTGGTGGGTCTAATTGCTGGTCACATGACACAGATAAGAAACTTCAGGATGATATAAGTAAAAAATTCAGACACTAGTAAGAAAATGACATTTACTACAGATTACATCATGTACATTTCTAGCAGGACATGGAATAAAATTTTTGTCGGGAGTTCTTCTTTAATTATTAAAACACGTAATGATGAAGCCCCACTACCACCCCAAAAAAACCCAAAAACCTGAATGACTTTGTCGGGTGCGAATGTCCAGGATTAGAAGAGCATGGCTGGTTTCTACTGATGACAGCGCTTCTTACTTATTCATTTGTATTTCCGCCAGCAATTAAATGACTCCTCAGTGATCATCAGCGCCATGAAAACTTTCCTTATATCCAGGTAAGAACAGAGAGAATGATATTTCCCATCTCTGGCATGTTGGGGTACATTCACACTGTGCGGTGTCCGTTACATGTATGTCCTAGAGAGCCTACCCCTAGGGTCCCATCCATTTTTGTTTTATGCCTACACCAGGGATCGGGGATCTGTAGCGGTCCCGCTGTTGTCAAACTGCGACTCCCAACATGCACACTTGCTTAGCTGTTCTCAGAAGTGAATGGAGCATGCTGGTAGTTGTAGTGTCACAACAGAGTGCTGGAGGTTACCCTCACATACGTAGGAGGCATCAGTTTGGAAATCTTCCCGACATATGCCTCTGCCGCACACTGCGAATGTGAATACGCCCTTACTTCAAAATTATATTTCTTCATAGGGTTTTTTTTTTTTTCACTTGACAGTATTTTTATCTTCATGAAGGAAAAGCCTGGAGGAGATTGTGTCGTACTATCCGGCTATCAAGGTGACGAATGAGAAGGGGAAGGAGGTGACAGAGTACCAGAACAGATACTGGCTGATGCTGAACGAAGAGGAGACACAGCGGCTGTATGAGTCCAAGGAATTGCAGAAGTGAGTTTTAGGAATGTGCTAAACGTTCTTGCTGGGGTTGTGGGGGTGTTACCTGTCTGATGGAAGCGCAATGATGGAGACTAGAGGGAGCAGGTGACCGGCTTACTGCCATATTGTAAATGTTCAGGAGCCAAATTGCACAGCAGCATGCAAGCCCTGCACACCTCAAATACAACTTGGGAAAGACTGTACTGAGTTCTGCCGGTGGCCACAATCTCTATATATACCCACTGTGACCACTCCCAGGGGTATCCGTGCGGCCTTGTATGTGTGTTAATTATTATTTCCTTCTCCGTAGGGAGGAAATGAAGTGGCGTCAGTGGGCAGATAACTGGCTGGTCCACCTCATCTCTCCTAATGTTTACCGCACCCCCGGAGAGGCACTGGCCTCATTTGACTACATTGTTCGTGAGGGGAACTTTGGATCCGTGGAAGGTATCTTTGCCAAGTACGTGGGAGCAACAGCCATGTTTTTCATTGGAAAGAGACTAAAAAGCAGGTACGTGCTAATTATTCAACACACTTATCCCTCAGTCAGTCAGAAGTGTCCTTAAAGGGGTATTCCCATCTCACAAATGTAGTTTGTATAGTTAGATATAGCCATACCAGTATTATTACTAATAGGATGTATTTATATAAAATGTACCGTTTAGAAGATTTTCCTATTTATATATCCATTGTCCCACACACATCAGTCAGGTTGTTGCCCCTAGTTACGACCACCGTGGCCTTGTAGTAGTGGTGGCCGGCTTGATCCTGTTCAAACCCGCTCTGAGGTAACTGCTGTATTGTGAACGCACATTACATGAGCATGCGGAGACACATCTTAGGTACTTTCACATCTGGTCAGGATCCGTCCAAAGCGCAGATTTTATAAAAGGATCCTGCTCCATAGAGAAGAATTGATCTTGGAACAGGATCCGTTTCTCTGCGTTTTGGAAGAGCAGACAAAAATGCTGCAACGCAGATGTGAAAGTGCCCTAAGATGTGTCTCCGCATGCTCATGCAATGTGCGTTCACAATACAGCAGTTACCTCAGAGCGGGTTTGCAAGCCGGCCACCAATACTACAGGGCAGCAGTGGCCGTAACTATGGGCAACAACCTGACTGATGTGTGTGGGACAATGGATATACAAATAGGGAAATCTTCTAAACGGTACATTTTATATAAATACATTCTATTAGTGATAATATTGGTATGGCTATATCTAACTATATAAACTATATTTGTCAGATGGGAATACCCCTTTAACCCTTCTCCGGACCTCTGCCATAAGTCCTGTCTGCCCCAGATCAACATTTGACCCCTCAAATGCTGTAGGCAATTCTGACCATGGTATCAGAGAGGCTTTTTTTCCAGCAGCACAGCTCTCCCAGGGCCTGAATGGTTTCCTCACACCAAAATCGGAGGAGCCTTTCATTCGCTGTGTTAGCCTCAATCTTTAAGAAGGATCCAAGACTACCACAGCAATAATTCCTATGTGGCAAGGCTCTGTAGGAGCATAGTAAATCTCCCATAGACTGCAATGGTAATTTATTGCAGTCTATGGGAGAAGCGATCAGATGTTCACATGTTTAAGTCCCCTAGGACTTAAAGAGGACCTTTCACCACTCCTGATATGCCTGTTTTAATAGCTTCATGCATTCCCCATGTAATAACAATTCTGGAGCATCTATTCTTATGTCTGTATGTTGTGTCATTCCTTTACTATTTGCACTAGAAGTTATGAGTGAATTGCTATTTGCCTGCAGTAAGGGAACAGAGGGGAGGTGACCAGTTGGGGGCGTGTACCTGCACAGTTTGAACATGACAGCACTGATTGGCTAGAGTGAGTCTGTGCAGGGACACACCCCCAACTGGTCACCTCCCCTCTGTTCCTTTACTGAAGACAAATAGCAATTCACTCATAACTTCTAGTGCAAATAATAAAGGAATGGCACAACATACAGACATAAGAATAGATGCTCCAGAATTGTTATTACATGGGGAATGCATGGAGCTATTAAAACAGGCATGTCAGGAGTGGTGAAAGGTCCTCTTTAAAGGGTTTCTGTCACCAGTTTTTTCGGTATGAATCAGGCTGACATTAGAGATGTGCTAATGTCACCTGATTCCAAATATATATCTGTTTTATTTACTGGTGCCCCCATTTTTATATAAAAATGAACTTTTATTTTATGCTAATAAGGCCTCTAGGTGCAAGGGGCGTTACCCCTGCTCCTAGAGGCTCTGTTGATTGACAGGACCAGGCAGAGAAGAAACACTCCATTCACCATAGCTTCCAAGGACCTTCAATGATGTCATGACCATGTGATCAGTCACATGGTTAGGATCACACAAACAGCCTGTCTCCTCCTAAACCATGTGACTGATCACATGGTCATGACATCATTGAAGGTCCTTGCAAGGTATGGTGAATGGAGTGTTTCTCCTCTGCCTGGTCCTGTCAATCAATAAGGCCTCTAGGAGCAGAGGTAACGCCCCTTGCACCTAGAGGCCTTATTAGCATAAAATAAAAGTTCATTTTATATAAAAATGGGGGCACCAGTAAATAAAACAGATATATATTTGGAATCAGGTGACATTAGCACATCTCTAATGTCAGCCTGATTCATACCGAAAAAACTGGTGACAGAAACCCTTTAAATGGAGCAGAGGCAGTGTGCATGTTTGACCAATGCTTCATTCAAAGGGGGGGCATGGGACAGGTGATGTTATCATTCACTTTGAGCCCACCCAGTGCTTACTTGACGTGCCAACCTGGCACCTGGAAGCCCTCCAGAGTGCACAGACTGCGGTTAGCCACCCTAACTTTATACCTGGCTATACCTCTTGCATACACATTCTGCTCTATGTCACACAGAGAATTTATTGGAAAGGGGGCTCATACATCAATAGTAGGATTTCAATGCAGGATGCCTTGAATGACTTTTCTTTCTGTGCAATCCTTAGGCACAACTTACAAGATGATGTCCGTCAGGATCTGTACAAGGCCGCCAATACCTGGGTGGCAGCGGTGGGGAAGCACAGGAAGTTCCTTGGTGGCTCACAACCAAACCTGGCAGATCTGGTAAGACCATCTTCTGTGAAGATCTGTTCCATGTAGCTGTACACAATGCACTAATCATGGGGAATCTCACTCCTCCTCAGGCCGTTTATGGGGTCCTGAGAGTCATGGAAGGTCTGCAGTCATTTGATGATATGATGGCAAACACCAAGATCAAGCCCTGGTACCAGAGGATGACCAAAGCCGTTCAACAGCAGTCAACAGAACAATGAGACGATACTTGAGAACATTATTATAGACGTTCCTGTCCTTCAAGGCTTCTTACCATTGATCAGATCCAAAAACGCGTTTTTACTCTGTGTGAGCAGCACCCCAGAACATTACGGTCACTACTAATTTGGTAAATTGTCAGTTCCAGGTTGTGACCTCTGCTGTTATATAATTACTAAGGTGTAATGTCACTGAAGTGTGAGGGGTTTTGCCTAATTAAAGGCATATTAAACGGTATATCCCAAATTTGGTGGCTGGAAGGCTCCAACATGGCAACATGTGACTTTGAAACGGTTATAGCCACCCTCACCTCGGCCTCCATAGATTTTAATACGCATTTCAAATGAAATGGGTCAAAGTTCTCTGTCTCTACACTTGGGTATCTTGACACAGAATTGCGGGTAGGTTATTAGGGTATGCTCACCTCTCTTTGAGTTTGGCGATTTTTGAGTGTGACATGTTGCGCGCCAAGTATTGCAGTAGGCAGGAAAGCCATAGAAATGAATGGGTTTGCAGCATGACTCGCTCGTTTGCTGTGACCCTGAATTGCCAAAAATCTGACACTTGCTGGGTTTTTACAATTATGGGGTTGCTGCAAACATGTGAATTGCGCTTTGAGCCCTTTAATTTCTTTGGCCATTGTTGTAGCGATCTTATCTCTCTTTGATGATCTCCTGTTGTATTCGGCCTTACGTTATAGTAGCGTTGTTCTATAGCCAGATAACTCAATCCTTAAGGGGTTCTCTGCCTTTTTATTACAGCTAAGGCTACTTTCACACTGGCGGCAGGCCTGATCCGGCAGGTGAAGGGTGCTGCCGGATCAGGCCTGCCGCAGTGACGTGTGGAGCCGGAACCGCGCTCCGGCCCCACACATGTCACACAGTACATACATATACATACACATAAACATACACACACATATAGACATACAAACACACATACATACTTACATGCTCCCCGGCAGGTCTTCGGAGCGTCAGGACGGCTCACACAGGTCACGATTCCCCACAGCGCCCTCTGCTGGGCGCCTGGTGGAATCGTCATCTGACGATTCCACCAGGCGCCCAGCAGAGGGCGCTGTGGGGAATCGTGACCTGTGTGAGCCGTCCTGACGCTCCGAAGACCTGCCGGGGAGCATGTAAGTATGTATGTGTGTTTGTATGTCTTTATGTGTGTGTATGTTTATGTCTGTATGTGTCTATGTGTACCCGGATCCGTAATGGACTCCATTGAAAGTCAATGGAGGGCGGATCCGGTTACCATTATGGTCACACCAGACGGATCCACCCCCATTGACTTGCATTGGGGGTCATTCCGGATCCGTCTTGGTGCGGATGCCTGGACCCGAGAGAAAACCGCAGCATGCTGCGGTTTGTTCTCCGGTCTGAAGACGGAACGGAATGCTTTCAGGAGCATTCCGTTGTCTTCAGTTCAGTTTTGTCCCCATTGACAATGAATGGGGACAAAACTGAAGCGTTTTATTCCGGTATTGAGCCCCTATGACGGAACTCAATACCGGAATTTTAAAACGCTAGTGCAGTCCGGATCCGGCAGGTGAAGAGTGCCGCCGGATCCGGACTGCCGCAGGGACGTGTGGGGCCGGAACCGCGTTCCGGCCCCACACATGTCTCACAGTACCATATACAGACATACATACATACATACACACATACACACAAACACATACATACTCCAGGCAGTCAGGCTGCACGTCTTCACGCCCAGGAGGCGCGCAGCTATGACGATTCCCTACAGCGCTCTCTGCTGGGCGCTGTAGGGAATCGTCATAGCGGCGCGCCTCCTGGGCATGAAGACGTGCGGCCTGCCTGCCTGGAGTATGTAAGAGTGTGTGTGTCTGTCTGTCTGTCTGTCTGTCGTGACGGATCCGTCCTGAACTCCATTGAAAGTCAATGGCGGGCAGATCCGTTTACTAGTGTGTCACACCAAACGGATCCGTCCCCATTGACTTGCATTGGGGGTCATTCCGGATCCGCCTTGGTGCGGATGCCTGGACCGGAAAGAAAACCGCAGCATGTTGCGGTTTGTTCTCCGGTCTGAAGACAGAACGGAATGCTTTCAGGAGCCTCCGTTGTCTTCAGTTCAGTTTTGTCCCCATTGACAATGAATGGGGACAAAACTGAAGCGTTTTTTTCTGGTATTGAGCCCCTATGACGGAACTCAATACCGGAATTTAAAAACACTAGTGTGAAAGTAGCCTAAGCTGATCACAGGATGTGTCCATTCTGCAAACCCCAGTAATCATAGTCTGCAAGTTAAAGGGGGTGGCCCATCTGGGACATTGATGCCCTATTGTTATCATATGCTATGAATATCAGATAGGAGCGGGTCCAGGGGCGTAGCAATAGGGGAAGCAGGGGAAGCAGCTGCTTTGGGGCCCAGCCCTACAAGGGGCCCCTTCAGGAGGAAGACTAAAAGATTTTATTGTCAGCCCCCCCTCAACAGTATTATACAATGACATTATGTACAGTGACACTATAGAAAGTGGATGGAGCGGCTGTCAGGCCTTGTCTGGGAGAGCTCAATCTTGACTAGCCACAAGAGTGAGGGTTGCATGTGAGTTCGGGGTTGCGAGGAAGTTTCTGGGGGGGGCCCCCATTCAAAAATTTGCTGTGGGGCCCAGTTAGTTGTAGTTGCGCCACTGAGCGGGCCCCACCTTTAGCATCTGCTCCTGTCTCCAGAACGGGGCTCTCGTAATGCAGGCAGAGCAGCCACACCCTCTGTTATCCGCTATAGAAGTTACAAAAATACCACAAGCACACGCTCAGCTCTTTTTGGAAAAACAGCGAACGAAGAGCAAACTGCGCAGGCCTATATCCCGCTGTAGAGCTAGGTGCAGGTCTCACCTCTCTGATACTGATGTCATATCTTAGCGGTATGCCTTCAATGTACCAGATGGGAATACCCCTTTAAGCTAGAATTAGGTGTTCAGTTCCTCTACAGCACGCCCGCAGGTGAAATAATGTATTACACAGCTCCTATTTAAAGGAGTCCACCTTCTAGATGTTGATGACCTGCCCTCAGGATAAGACCATCAATATCAGATTAGTGGGTTCTTGTACCCTCACCAATCGGCTGTTTGCGGTAACAGCAGGTGCAAGAAACGTATCCGTAAATGTAGCTGGGAACAGAACGGGGGTTTTTTGGAAAGCAGAAAACCTCTTTAATAATTTTAGAATTTCCTTCCCTTTTTGATGAAGTCCCGTGTGCCTAAAATAGCATTACAGGCATCCAGTTAAGGAGGGGCCATTCCTAAATTTGGGGGCCCCAGACTCCTACACTCCAGTCTTACTGTAATGTAAAATGCGGTGATTTTCTTGATTTTCTTAGTGATATGAGGAGTGAGCACTATTCAGGCGCTGGCAGTGAGCTCTTCAGGTTTCTATGGACATTTCTAGATTTTTGTCCTTTATAACTAGTTCGCTTTGCAGTATCCAGTGAATGGCCGATCGGCTCCAGCGATTTGTGATGGATTTACACCGGTCAGTTTGTGTGAAACTTTACTGATGGGAGATGCTATAAAGTAAGAGGAATACAGATGTTGTCTCTGCTTGTTCTTTGGTCCGTCAGCATGTAGCATGTCTTACAGTGTAATAGGACTAGTAGGATCTACTGGCATCAAAGGAAAGTAGAAGGAGCCGGGTTATGAAGTCTTCTGGATTATTGGACTGTCATACATTAGGTACACGGAAATACTGAAAATATCACGATCACTAAATCTGCCAGTATATAAACCCCTAGAGAGGTCAGTGGGGAGGACGGCATCTGCTTAAAGAAGAACTCCCACAAAAAAATTTTATTCCATGTCCTGCTAGAAATGTACATGATGTAATCTGTAGTGAATGTCATTTTCTTACCAGTGGCTGTATTTGCGAGTTATGTCTCCCTGATGCTTCTCATATGTGTCATATGACCAGCAATAAGACTCACCAGATAACACAGCGTATTATGTGTGGACAGGAAGTCTATTTCTCTATGTATTCCTATGGGAGCCTCACTCTTAGTCTTATAGGAATGAATAGAGCAGTTACTGGCTTCCTGTCCTGAGTCAGTTGGAGGTCAGGGAGTCGGTCACATGACCCAGCTACAATAAGAAGAGAGGGGATAACTCAGAATTACAGTCTCTGATGAGAAGATTACATTCACTACAGATTATATTGTGCACCTTTCTAACAGGTCAGAGAATAAAAATTTTTGCGGGAGTTCTTTAATGTGTATATATAGGGAGCTTTTCATGATGGATATGACCTACGGGTGGCAAACTTAACATCAGAATCTGTCACCCACAGGCTATAAGGATATCCAAATAATGAATCCATCATGACAAGTGAATGCAAAGCTCATAATGTATCTGTTAAAGGGATTGTGCCACAAATAGTATTACTGTGCAATGAATATGGCATTTATAGTGAAGTATTATTGCAATATAAATATATTAAAGGGGTTGTTCCCTCTGGGTGGCCTCTTTTAGGCAGACCCCAGCATAGCTTGGGAATCATTCTTAACTGATTGCGCCTCTGGGTTCTGGCCCCTTCTCTGCCACCGTTATAGATTTCTGGTCTGCTCGTGATGACTTGTGATGTCACTTGATCACGTCACCAGTGCAGCCAGTCATTGGCTGTGTCCAATTGGATGTTAATGCAGGGATTTGCAGCAGCTGCAAGGACCAGGTAACTGAATCCAACCACACTGGGGGTGTGCCCAAAAGGGCAGATATCAAATGGCACTTACCAATGTTAATACCAGGCACTTACTAATGTATTGTGATTCTCCATATTGCCTCCTTTGCTGGCTGGATTAATTTTTTCATCACATTATACAATGCTCGTTTCCAAGGGCTATGACCACCCTAGAATCCATCAGTGGTGGTCATGCTTGTACACTGTAGTAAAAGCTGGCTGGGACAGCGGCAGTGTGCATAGGCACGCATGCGCAGCAGCTCACGTCCCAGCAGCCTCATATTTGCGCTGCAGTGTTGGCCATAACCCCTGGAAATGAGCAGTATATAATGTTGGTGGTGAAGCAGGCCAGACATCTTTCATCCATCTCTACTTCCAAATTCATAGAGATATCTAATATCTAGCTTTATCTCTCTCTAGACAGTGGAGAAGGGAAGTGCATTAGGCTACTTTCACATTAGCGGCAGCACGGATCCGGCGGGTGAAGGGTGCCACCGGATCCGTGCTGCCGCAGATGCACGTGTGGGGCTGGAAATGCGACATACATACACTAACACATACATACATAAACTTACATACATACATATATACTTGGATGGTGCAGAACAGGAGGACGGTGCGGAGGGTAAGGTAAGGAGGGTAAGTTTACCCACAGTGCCACCTGCTGGAGGGAGGGGAATTTGCAGGGAGACTGATCCGGAATGACCCCCCATTGAAAGTCAATGGAGGACGGATCCGTTTACGATTGTGTCACACCAAACGGATCCGTCCCCATTGACTTGCATTGCGGGTCATTCCGGATCCGTCTTGGTGCGGATGCCCAGACCGGAGAGCAAACCACAGCATGCAGATTGTGGTTTCTAATAGTGTTCTGCCGCCGGCAAACCACTACATGGTATGGGGACGAGTGATGGCATAGTGATCGCTCCTCTCCATGCTGTGGAGGAGATCGCTGCATGTAATAGCTCCGCTAACTAGCAAGTGATTGCTGAGATGGTACACTTCCCTCCCGACAATCGCTTGCTGATCTGCCTCATAACAGCTTTACTATCCCAAAATGTATCCCCTTGTGGGTATTGCATAATCCCCCCCGACATGTGGTGAGATGAAGAGCACAGCAGGGAGTCCTCATGCCCTCCCATCTAATTCGAGCCCTGTTTATCCTGCTTTCACCCCCATTTTCATCTGCCCACATCATCAAACCCCTATTTGAAACCATGCGCCCCTCAGCCTAGCAGAGATTCATCCGTGATACATGTCACAATTCATACAAAGGCTTTTATTGCCACATGTCCAGATTTTGGTTGACACAGCAAACCAGAATATAAATCATTAGTGAAACACGTCATATAAATAACAGTAGAAAAAGCTATAAAACACAGTACAAACGTTACATGACCGCACGGCGTCTCGGCTCATCAATTTTTGATGGGTTCATAAAACACGGGGCCCAGTGTTACATTGTCTGCCTCTATGGGTAAATCAGGGGGCGTCACTTTAAATACAGTAATCAGGTATTTCCGGGATAATAATTTAGGCTACCCTGTGTGTTCAAATAAGTCTTAGGATCTGTCAGCAGCAGCCATCCTGCTTGTTAATGGGCTCCAGGTAATGTCAACCTTTTCTGCACAGTGAAAACAACGGAAGTAGATAAAATGGCAAAAATAAAGGTTATATGGCTACATGGGTAGAGTGTAAATCTCCATATTTGACCTATTAGACATGTCCACTGTCTAGCTAAAGGGAGATTTGCACCAGTCTGAAAGATAGAGAAGCCAGGTGAGGAGTATAGAAACCTATTAAAGTAAACCTATTCATTATAAAAGTTCCCAATAAAAGGTATATTTTCTGTTTTGGACAGCCATAGGGCGGGGTCCCTGCTGCTGGGACCCCTCTAATTGGCAATCATTGGGAAGGGGCCTTTACTTTGCAGTGCCACTACAAGGGACAACATGACACCCATTGAAATCCACAGGGTAAAGTATGGACATGTCAGGCATCATCCCTTTCTGTATGTCATACGGACCTGATATAGAGACCTTCTTCTCTCCCACTCAGTCTGGGGGCCACATGGTCATCCAGTTGCCTGTTTGTTTTGCATTCTACATTTTGGGGATTGGTTGTCTCCATTTGCTCTGTGCACCCCCATCTCACCCTGGAGTGTTGCTGGATCCTTCCTGCCCTGAGTTCATATTTTGAGAGGTAAGGGCTCGTTCACATCAGCGTTATGCTTTCCGTTTGTGTTTTCCGTTATAACATGGTTATAACGGAAACCATAAAACGGAAGCCTTTAGAGGCATTCCGTTTTGATCCGTCATAATAGAAGCCTATGAGAATCATAACGGATCCGGAGTTCCGTTATGAAGAACGGAAAAAAAAGTCCTGTCGACAGGACTTTGTTTTCCGTCTTGCATAACAGGAACCAAATGGATCTGTTATGATTCTCATAGGCTTCTATTATGACGGATCAAAACGGAATGCCTCTAAAGGCTTCCGTTTTGACTTCCGTCTTATGGTTTCCGTTATAACCATGTTATAACAGAAAACACAAACGGAAAGCATAACGCTGATGTGAACGAGCCCTAAGTCTGGTTGTGCATGTCCCCTTCAGAGAAGGTTGCCTTATTGTTGGCAGGTGGGCACACACAATTTGATCAAAATGAGCGCTGTGAATGCAATGCAGAACAAGCTATATATATTCAGTGTTTGCCCATGTCTTAGCGCTTGCACCGGTCTACTACTGCATGTAGTGTGGGCACAGCCCTATTCTCATCAATAGAGCAGAGCTGCAGTGCCAGACACAACCTGTACACTGAAGTGGGGCGGTTTCTGTATTAAAAAAAAAAAAAAATTATGTTTTTCTAACCCTGAACAACCCCTTTTAAGAACATATCCCCTACTTCACCCAGACAGCCCCCCTGATATGAGCATCTGAGAATTTAATGCTCCGATGCTCTCCCTTGCCCTGTGCTGTATATCGCAGGACAAGGGCTTTTTTGTTTACAAATTTACACTGCTAGGCAAGCGCTTCTGCCTAGTAGTGTTCCCGGTTCCATTAGCGCCAGTGAAATCACCGGGCTCACTGCTAGGTGGAAGCCTCCGCCTAGCAAAGACCTGATATGTCACTGGAAGCTGCTGAAAAAAAAGCCCTTTGTCCTTGCGCTATTCAGCAGAGGGCTAGGGAGAGCATTGGAGCATTTAGTCTCAGCGGGGCTGCCTGGGTGAAGGATAGGATATGTCCGGGTTCAGCTCTGAACCCAGACAACCCATTTAAGTCTAGTTCTGACTTCTACCCAATGACATGTCTTCTTTTATAACCTCCACAAGCTGGAATCTGATTAGTTACCGCTTCTAAGGCCACCAGGATGTTGTCATGCATTAAACAAGGCAGGGATGTCATATTACCACTTTACAAAGCGTTGGTGCGACCTCATCTGGAATATGCAGTTCAGTTCTGGGCACCAGTCCATAGAAAGGATGCCCTGGAGCTGGAGAAAGTACAGAGGAAAGCGACTAAACTGATAAGGGGCCTGGAGGGTCTTAGTATGAAGAAAGATTAAAAGAATTAAATTTATTTAGACTTGAGAAGAGACGTCTAAGGGGGGACATGATTAACCTATACAAATATATAAATGGACCATACAAAAAATAAGGAGAAAATCTGTTCCATGTAAAATGCCCACAAAAGACAAGGGGGCGCTGCCTCCGACTGGAGAAGAAAAAGTTCAGTCTCCAGAAGCATCAAAGCTTCTTTACTGTTAATCTGTGGAATAGACACCTCAGGACGTGGTCACAGCAGGAACAGTGGACGGTTTTATAAAGGGTTTAGATGAATTCTTAAAAGTAAATGACATTAATGCTTATGAAAACGTGTAGAAATCTGAGTCTCATTTCCTTCTGGGATTCGGGTCCCCACCAATCCCTTGGTTGAACTTGATGGACTTATGTCTTTTTTCAACTGTATTAACTATGTAACTATGGTCAGCATCTCCATTTTTTTTTTTTTTTTTTTTTTTTTATTATTGTGCTCATTTTTAAAGACTCTAGCAGGGAATTTATTAGTAGTGTTTCTTTTGCCAGCCTTAAAGGGGTTGTCCAGGATTTAACTATTGATGGCCTCTCCTTAGAATAAATCATCAGTATCTGTTCAGCAGGGTCCAATACCTGCACCCATGATTTATGGTAGGCCTGGCCCAAAACATCAAAAAGTTTCAGGGAGGCTTGATAAATTCCCCCTTGTATATTCAGAGGCAAACCTTAAGTAAAGTTAATGGGGGAGATTTAGCACAACTGGTGCAAAGTAGAACTGGCATAGTTGCCCCTAGCAACCAATCAGATTTCATCTTTCATTTTTCCCAGCTCCTTTGGAAAATGAAAAGATCAATCTGATGGGTTGCTATGGGAAACTATGCCAGTTTTCCTTTACACTAGTTGTGACAAATCTCCCTCAATGAGTGCAGAAGGCATGTTGTATGTTTTACGTATAACATATGCCATAAAAATCAGTATAGGGAAAATGAATATAAATTAGTAAATCGCTTAACAAATAATTTACAAAATGTCATAAACAAGGTAAGGAGAAGATTTCTACATTTACTATTTGATCAGTCTCACTGATTCTAGGCCTCATTTCCGGGGTGCGATCAGTGGAAGATGATCAAATCTGCAGGAACGTTTGTGCTTTCTGATCAGCCTGATCCTTGACCTTTAGTCCGTCTTTTCAGAGGGGGGTTCGTGGACGGATTGGGGAGCTGGATAAAGCCCCCTCCCCAAAAACATTGGCGTAGGAGGACTTCAGGAACTGGACGTAGTTCTGCATGCTGCGGTTGGTGCTTTCAGACTGCTCCAGTCGGTCCTTTAGGTCCTGAAGGCGGCTCTGAAAGCGTCGCTCAGCCTGGCAGGGAGAGGAGGTGAAAGGGGCATAAAATTAGGAACCAGAATCCCAAAAATCCACTGCACACCCCGGCCACAGCAAACAGTGATGGGAACACATTGGGTATGTCACACAGGTTGTCACCTTCCAGTACTGTCTCCACTTCACCAGCCACAGGGTAGATGGGATATGAAGAGGGGGAGAGTAGTCAGGGTTATCAATGGTTAATAATATTTCAGTCTTCATATAAGGCCTCATTTAGACACAAATTAATTTAACGTGGATTGATTTAATTTGCATTTAGAACAGACACACACGAGCAAGTTCAATGCGAGAAACTCGCAGCGTGTGTTACTGAAGGGTCCTGTTCTGAACGCCGCTCCTCTGACAGGACTGCACAGCATTGTACTGATTTATAAAGCTGTGTGACCCTTGGAGTCCTAGAATCTACTGTATTACGGCTCATGCACACAACCGTGCTTTTTGTCCACATCCAATCCGCAGTTTTTTCAGATCATATGAGGACCCATTCACTTTAATAAGGCCGCAAAAGATGCGGAGAGCACACCCATTATTACAATGCCTGTTCCTTTCTGCAAAACGGACAAGAATAGGACATGTTCTGTCTTTTTCTGTGGAGATGAGGAACGGACAGCACACAGTGCTGAGGGTCCGCATCCGTTCTGCAAAAAATGTGTATCGGATGCAGAACAAAAATACGGTCGTGTAAATTCTGTAGATTCCAGGACTCTCAGGGTCAACCATTATAATACTGTTCAGTCCTGTCAAAATGGGGCGCATTGAACTTACTCATGTGTGTCTGGCCTTAGGCCTGTAATTATGTCCATAGACTACAAATAGCAGCTATTATTTACATAGTCTCACACCACTTTCTTCTTCAGTCTTAGCTCAGAGCATAGCTCACTGTTTTGCATTGCAAGAGATACAGGTGTTTTAACGTGAATTTGAACATGTGAGAAAAAAATACGCTTACACAGGCTAAGTGATAAAAAAAAAAAATTAAGTGGGATGAAATATAAAACAGACAAATCGAGATCACATACAGAATAAATAATAATCACCTGGCGTAAACAATAGGGGAGCTCTTGTCACCAGAGAGAAAATAGGTCACTACAACATCCTACCTTGATGATGTTCACAGTGGAGCTCCCCCATTGTGTAGGCCAGGTGATTGATTATCATTTATTCTGTATGTTATTTGTCTGTTTTACCTTATATGTACCGTAATCACACTTGGTAAATATTTTTTTTTTTATCACTTAGCCTGTGTAAGCCTATTTATTCTCAAATCTTCAAATTCTTGTTTAAAACAAGAAGGCATGTTGGAAATGAGATATGCAATTTAGTTGCCGTAAATAAAACTTTCACTTTGAGTTTGTACTTGTCTTTATGTCACAATGTGAGCACCTAGCGTTAGCTCCCAGAACGCAATGCATTACAGTGCAAATATCCTATAGTAAACATCCATGCTATAAATAATCTAGCTGTGTCTGCCACAGAGATTGACCGCTGTGGGTCACACGTGGCTTGTGGATGGTTGTTGGCGCAGGAAACTAGAATAGCCCTAGTAAGTGCCGTAACTCCTTCTTGGCTTCTGTTGCACACAGTTTTTTGTCTTAAAAAAAAAAAAAAAAATTTTTTTTTTACAACAAGCCTTTTTTATGCATACATTTTTGACATGCACTTTTTTCCCCTTAGAGCAGTCTAGGGAAAAACTGAAAAAGCATTCACATCTTTTAAAAAGAAAAAACAAAAAACAATGGACCCCCCCCCCCTCAAAAAAAAAAAAAAAAAGCACCAAAAATGATTAAAAAAAACTGCATAAAATTACACTTGTGAAATACTGCTAAATGTCACAAAATGCACACCACACTTTTTTTATAGCATCTTTTTTTTAAAAGCTTGTTAAAAAAAAAGTTTAAAAAATTCCTAGCATTTTTTTAACGTTTTTTATTATGTAACTTTTAAAAGTTGCTTTTTAGCTGGCGTTTTTTAAATCTTATAGAAAAGTCTATTGGGAAAAAACGGCAGAAATAATTCATACCAGAGCATGCTGTGGTTCGAAATATTAAAAAAAAAAAAAAAAAGGGGTATGTGCACGCCATGTGGAAAATCTGACAGACTGGAGGCAAAATCCACACTCAATACACATGATTGCCATCCAGATTCTGCCGTTGTCACATATTTTACCTTGTGCATTGCAAAGGTGGAAATCCACAGCTTAAATTGAGTTGCTGCAAATTTCACAGCCATTTAAACTATGGGGATAATTAATGAGTGCGGAAAGAAATGCTCTTTGCACCAGATTAACGCAGCCTGACATTCGCTCCAGACGTTATTTTAACGCCACAACTTACATCTTCTTTGCTGCGGCGAAATTGGTTTAATTCAGTTTTGGGTTCGGCTCAGTTGTGTCTCCAGATCCAGGAGTTTGGACTGCGTTACCCTCTCTTTTGGATGAGGCTCGCTCCCTGGTCTGCTCCACCTGTAAAAACATATTAAAGTTTTCGGTTAGGAGGCTATAGACTACAAGTCTTCCAGCGACTGCTGCATTGTGTTGAGATGCCTTGCTTGCCAGTTTTTTAGATGACCGCGTGCAGTCCAAGAAAAACAGTCCTTTTGAGGTCCACATTTCCTGGACAAAGTACAGCTTTATCTGACCTTAACGCGAAGCATCATACTGAATTATCATCATGTGAGTACTGGACAGTAGACCCACAGTCAGCAGGTGATGTGATGATGCTGTGAATGTGGGTCAGACAAGTTGCTGTTAGACTGGGAAATGCAGCCATCACACAAACCTTTTTCACCAGATAGCACACGGCTCTTTTGAAACTGGCTTTAAGGGGTTGGCAAATCCCCCTCTTGGGCAGACCAGCCTACCTACCTGCTTCCTGGCGCTGCCTCCCCACTCCTCTCCCTGGCCTCTGCGCACCAAGGTGTCACTTTTCATTTTGACGCCACTGCAGCCAATCGCTGGCACCAGCGGTGGCTATCTCCCCTTGCATCGTGTCAAATGGTCACATGACACAAAGGAAGCAGGTCACTGCTGCGGCCAGTGATTGGCTGCAGTGGCGTCCAAACGGAAATTGACATCCTGGGAGCGTAGCGGAGTAGCCAGGCAAAAAAGGAGCTGGGAAGCAGATAAATATTCTTCCTTTTGCAGGTCTTGCCCAAGAG
>ONZH01028590.1:0-94757 GCA_900303285.1 Rhinella marina
TTTGCTTTGATTACTGCTTTGCACACTCTTGGCATTCTCTTGATGAGCTTCAAGAGGTAGTCATTGAAAGTCTTGAAGGAGTTCCCAGAGATACTTAGCACTTGTTGGCCCTTTTGCCTTCACTCTGCGGTCCAGCTCACCCCAAACCATCTCGATTGGGTTCAGGTCTGGTGACTGTGGAGGCCAGGTCATCTGGCATAGCACCCCATCACTCTCCTTCTTGGTCAAATAGACCTTACACAGCCTGGAGGTGTGTTTGGGGTCATTGTCCTGTTGATAAATAAATGATGGTCCAACTAAACGCAAACTGGATGGATTTTGAATAAATCCCCAACAGTGTCACCAGCAAAGCACCCCCACACCATCACACCTCCTCCTCTATGCTTCACGGTGGGAACCAGGCATGTAGAGTCCATCCATTCACCTTTTCTGTGTCACACAAAGACACGGTGGTTGGAACCAAAGATCTCAAATTTGGACTCATCAGACCAAAGCACAGATTTCCACTGGTCTAATGTCCATTCCTTGTGTTCTTTAGCCCAAACAAGTCTCTTCTGCTTGTTGCCTGTCGTTAGCAGTGGTTTCCTAGCAGCTATTTTACCATGAATGCCTGCTGCACACAGTCAGATGAACTTATCCTCCACAGCAGACGAGACTCTTGGTCTTCCTTTCCTGGGACGGTCCTCATGTGAGCCAGTTTCTTTGTAGCACTTGATGGTGTTTGCGACTGCACTTGGGGACACTTTCAAAGTTTTCTCAATTTTTCGGACTGACTGACCTTCATTTCTTAAAGTAATGATGGCCACTGGTTTTTCTTTACTTAGCTGCTTTTTTCTTGCCATAATACAAATTCTAACACTCTATTCAGTAGGACTATCAGCTGTGTATCCACCTGACTTCTGCCCAACACAATTCATGGTCCCAACCCCATTTATAAGGCAAGAAATCCCACTTATTAAACCTGACAGGGCCACCTGTGAAGTGAAAACCGTTTCAGGTGACTACCTCTTGAAGCTCATCAAGAGAATGCCAAGAGTGTGCAAAGCAGTAATCAAAGAAAAGGTGACTACTTTGAAGAACCTAGAATATAAGACATATTTTCAGCTGTTTCACACTTTTTTGTTAAGTATATAATTCCACATGTGTTAATTCATAGTTTTGATGCCTTCAGTGTGAATCTACAATTTTCATAGTCATGAAAATACAGAAAACTCTTTGAATGAGAAGGTGTGTCCAAACTTTTGGTCTGTACTGTATATATATATATATATATATATATATATATATATATATTTGATGTATTATTTAAACATTTTCTATTTTGCCTCAATTAGGACTAAATTATGCATGGAGAAAGAAGAAGTCCAGGAAACAATCTAGCTAGGAAAAAATCTGTAGGCCTTATAAACCCTCTTGTATATCTTCACAAAATATTGCACAGTTTATACTTACCGTAGTTGTCTTTATTCGCCCACCTGGTTGCGTGCAGGTCCAACCAGACTTATTGATTAATAAATCGCAGCCTTCCCCTTCTAAACATGGAAGCATTTCACACCACTGTTTCGTTCTTATAATACGTGCTGCAACAGGAAAAGAGGAAAAAAATGTGGTGATTGTGTTACTCTGAGATTTTACATGTCTGTGTAATCATCATCCTTTATGATATCTAGTTCAATGAAAAATGGGTCAATGACTTGTCCTAGTTAAATAACAATTAACAAATGATAAACTATTGTGACATGATAACACTAAATGACGGATTCTCACTTTGTTACATAAATGTTTCATTAAAGAACAAATATAGTATATATTACAGTTTGACAAAGATTGCACACATTTTTGTGAAATAGCAAAATGAGGCTCTTGCACACAAAAAAAAATTGCAAAGACAATACTGAAATTTCTTTAACAAACACTTGGATTGCTCAACGGGACTAAGGCTACATCATCATTGTTAAGAATTTTGACCAGAACATATTGTCTCAGTTGTACCTTATCTTCTCTTAAATGGGTGCATGGTCATAACTTAGGGGGACACCTCATCAAGGCACTTTCTACAGGGATCCAGTGCAAAGAAAACTGGCAGGTATCAGTGGCTCATTTACATGGATAGCAGCCATGCAATGCCAAAGAGGGGATATAAGGGTTTTATAGAGTGCTTAACGTTGCCATTGCTCAGTTATTTCAGTTACAGGAAATCAGACACAACATTCAAACCAAAGGGTATTTGTAATTAATGACATTGATAACATTCGCTACAGAATAATAGGATTGGTATACCATCTCCCATCTTTGAGTCAATGAAACAACTTTCTTATTTAGCCCATTATTTTCTGCCTTATGATGATATCCAACAAAACTTACGGCACCTTTAAACAGCTGGATGGAGCATAAGATTGTCGGAAAGGAAGCGTTCCTTCCCAACAATCGCCTGCTTTTCAGTGTAGGTGAAGAGGCACATTTACATGCAGCGATCTCACAGTATGGGAAGGAGTGATCACTAATGCCATTGCTCGTCCTCATTCAGAATTGTTGTTTGCCGGCAGCAGAGTGTTTATACACCACAATCTCCTTCCCACAAGCATAATTTAGGTGACTGTACCTATGATCATTCGTTCGTTTATCAAGTAACCAGTGACACCTTTAAATGGGCTAAATATATTTGAATGTTCATTAGCAATAATATGCCTGAATATCAGGCAGTATAAAGGGGTCTTTCATTGGCACCTATTCACAGGATAGGTGATAAATAATGGATCCCAGAGGTCCAGATGTTCGCACCTCTTGAGATCCGGAGAAAGAAGGGCCTGAAGTGCTCTCCTTGAATAAGGCAGTAGTGTTCATGTTCGTGGAAACATATATGTTATATATACTAGGATGTGACATATAAAATTTTATAGCAACATAAAGGTTGACAGCTTCCTTTGAAAGCAGAATAAACCTATTCAAGTACTTTATTTAAATGCATTTCTCGATATATTATATATTTAAATAATTCACAAACTTCATACATTAAATAATCCAATAATTCACAATTGTCTTAAACATTTTATTTAAAATATCTGTTGACATCCTTACTGGATTATTAGTAGTTAACAGCACTTTAAAAGTCAAATAATGCTCCATATGGTAACAGATTTCACTCAAGTCCTTTGACCATCTTGCTTTCTACTTAAACCGGTGTTGTCAAAATATGTGTGTTTGGATAGCTTTGAACATTGCATTTGCTGATCATTCATTCATGCAGTCACCAACTGCCAAAGCCATGGTAAATCTCCCAAGTGGGAGGCAGCATATTTTTTTGACAAGAAAAAGTGAGATAAACCTTGTCCGTCAGCCATAAATTTGAACAGTCTTATCCGCCTAGTAAGATCTGAATGATTAAAACACAGGGAAGAATCTTCTACAAATCCTACTTGCATTATCTAAGCAAGGAATTAAGAAGATTGTGCTTTATTGGTGACAGCTGAAACTGTGAATATTAAAGGGGTTGTCTGTTTTTTTATATTGATGACTTATTCTCACGATAGGTCATCAATATTAGATTGGTGGGGGTCTGACTCATGATCGCTGCATTCTCTTTACTGTTTATCTACTCATCGTCAACATTGCAGCAGTAAGCAGTTACAGCTCCTCCATCCCATTCAAGGAGCAGCAATTCCATCGTCAACGCCGAGCAGGTAAACAGTGGAGAGAACTGAATGCTCAAGCAAGCTTCGTGGTATCAGCTGATCGGCGGGGGTCCCTTGAGTCGGCCACCACCAATCTGATATTGATGCCCTATCCTTGGCAGGTCATCAATATCGGAAACCAGACAACCTTTTTAAGCCCCGGTATGGCCTCCATGGGTTTCTTTAAGGAAGAATTAAAAATATAATTCTTTGCAGTTTAAATATATATTACCTCTGGTATATAACCTCTAGAGGGAATTCTGAAACAACACAAATGAATCGATGTCTTTTGTAAGAAGCAAATTGAGAGCAGTAATTATGCCATGATAGCCATTGAGCCCCAAGGATTCATTTACTTTACGAGACAACAAAGAAACATTACTTTATATCATTTTGCTCTCAGAGTTCTTCTGTTATCTTTTATGTTTTTATTATATCATTACATTGTTTGGTGACCTGTCACACTGACGTATAAACTATCTATTCACATTTTTTAAAAGCCACAGCCTGAGTTTAATTATTTTCATAGTCTGCATGTTACTACAAGCTCACATTAATTTTGTACCGCACAGGAAACACCCAGCATTGCAAAAAACGAAAATTGTTTCCATATATTCATGACACTGAATACAGACTTTTATAGTTTGCTCAAGCAGGCTCAATATCCCACAGTGCTGAACACCGGATACACAATGGCATTGTGCCATGTGCATGCAAATCATCACACCAAGAGCTTACTCTTTGGCTGCAGAATCCTTTGTAGGGACCACCTAATGGCCATATCATGCTGCTTCACACATATACTATCTAACCACAAGACACGCTAAATGCTTCAAAAGACACTCGCCTTCCTACAGGGACTGCTTACCATAATGTTCTACTAAACCCTTCTCTGCTACATAACGTTCAAGCGATGTACATGTTTTGTAGTGTGCTAATTCAAGTAAAATACTAAGTAAAGGATAAAGCTGAAAGATTAGTAGACATATAGCTGAGCTGGATCATATGCACAGATAAACCAAATAACCATAGTACCATACACCAAAAACAGCTTAGCTATCTTTATCATTACCTATCTTTATATTACCAGCACTGTTAAAATAAATCTTTGCATGCAATATTTTTTGATTAATGCTGCAAAGAACAAATCGCCATAAATGAGACATTTGATCTCTTTCTGAATCATACATTATGCGCATAAGATTTAAGAATTAACAAGGACATTCTGTGAAATCAGAAAAAAAGAAATGAAGGTAAACTAAATTAAAAAAAAAACCTAAACCATACATTGCTAGTTACTAATTCAGTTCACCTCTATAATAAATGAGGTGTTTGTCGCCTGACCAATCAGTATTGATGGCAACATTTACTGTATTAGCAATGTAAATTACAGATGCAACAGAGTTCACAGTCATGAAGTGTTAACTAGATGTGATAACCCACCAAGTGTGACTGTTAACACTGCTACATCTGTATTAGAAGACCACCATGTCATGGCTCCTATTGTGTAGAGCTATATAAAGGCAGTCATAGAAGGGCATACTTTAAGTGTTACAAGCAAAAGGGATTTTCCTGTTGATTATGCTTGCCTGTGTACTAGCACTGTTATGCTATGCATATGCCTTGTCTGGGCTAGGTTGTCGTCTAGCTCGGCCTGGTTAATTTAAGAAGGAATTGTTGATTGCTTAGTCCACGTCTCTTGCTTCTCTGGTGCTGGGGATAGCATATAAAGCATATATGAATGTGTCTCCAAATTCAGTTTTGTATTATTGTCTGTTGTGTTGTACCAGTGTATCCTGAGACCTGTGGTTCTTCATTGATTTTTCTTGGCTGTATTTCTGGATTGAATTTCAGTACAGACTAGGTTCAGTGTACAGTATCTTTACTTACAGTGCCTTGCGAAAGTATTGGGCCCCCTTGAATTTTTCAACCTTTTGCCACATTTCAGGCTTCAAACAAAAAGATATAACATTTTAAATTTTTGGTGAAGAACAAGTGGGTCACAATTGTGAAGTGGAACGAAATTTATTGGATCATTTAAACTTTTTTTTGTAATAATAAAACTGAAAAGTTGGGCGTGCAAAATTATTCGGCCCATTTACTTTCAGTTCAGAAAACTCACTCCAGGTGTTCATTGAGGATCTCTGAATGATCCAATGTTGTCCTAAATGACTGATGAAGATAAATAGAATCCACCTGTGTGTAATCAAGTCTCCGTATAAATGCACCTGCTCTGTGATAGTCTCAGGGTTCTGTTTAAAGCAGAGAGATCATCATGAAGACCAAGGAACACACCAGGCAGGTCTGTGATACTGTTGTGGACAAGTTTAAAGCCAGATTTGGATACCAAAAGATTTCCCAAGCTTTAAACATCCCAAGGAGCTGTGCAAGCGATCATATTGATATGGAAGGAGTATCAGACCACTGCAAATCCACCAAGACCCGACCGTCCCTCTAAACTTTCATCTCAAACAAGGAGAAGACTGATCAGAGATGCAGCCAAGAGGCCCATGATCACTCTGGATGAACTACAGAGATCTACAGCTGAGGTGGGAGAGTCTGTCCATAGGACAACAATCAGTTGAACACTTCACAAATCTGGCCTTTATGGAAGAGTGGCAAGAAGAAAGCCATTTCTCAAAGATATCCATAAAAAGTCTCATTTACAGTTTGCCACAAGCCACCTGGGAGACACACGAAACATGTGGAAGAAGGTGCTCTGGTCAGATGAAACCAAAATCTTTTTGGAAACAATGCAAAACAATATGTTTGGCGTAAAAGCAAAATGGCCTATAACCCTGAACACACCATCCCCACTGTCAAACATGGTGGTGGCAGCATCATGGTTTGGGCCTGCTTTTCATCAGCAGGGACAGGGAAGATGGTTAAAGGGGTTGGACACTTTGTTAGCACTTATTAAAACTCTAAAAAAAGCAGGGAGACAATAAACTTCCTAATATATCTTCTGCAGCAGATCTGCCTGGTTCCCTTGCTATTGGAAGCCACGCCCCCTCAGTCCTGCTCCCATAGCTGCCTGGCTCGTCCATGCCTGCACATGCACTAGTCCATGGAAGGAGTGTGCTGCTCCTGGGTCCTAAATGCACCCTGCTTGTGTCAGAGAAGTTTCCTTCTACTGTGACTGCAGTCCTGACTATACAGGGCTGAAGGGGCTTAGCAGAGAAACTTGTTAGAAGCTGAAATAAAAAAACTTTGCAAGAGGAAGAGAGACTGAGGAGAAGCTGTCATGGACCTCACTGACTGTAATGATGTAGCAGAGCCAGGAAGGTGCCATGGACAACAAAGTGTGAGCAATCCTAGTGTCTGTCCTGTCTATGACCACTCTGCAATGTGATCTTATCACAGACATGTTTATTCCAGCCAGACGAACAGGTCAGGAGCTTTAACCCCTTCTGAACTGTCAGTATGGCTGAGGTCAGTGATATCAGCAGCAGTCACTGATGTCATCTGTAAATATGTGCCCTTTCCTTCCTGCACACTGTATATAGTGATCTATGATGCCCCCAATACAGTGATATGTGATCACCACTTTATACTGTATATAGTGATGTGTGACCCCCTGTACATTATATATAGTGCCGTGTGACCTCCTGTACATTATATATAGTGATGTGTGAACTCCTGTACATTATATATAGTGATGTGTGACCCCCTGTACATTATATATAGTGCCGTGTGACCCCCTGTGCATTATATATAGTGCCGTGTGACCCCCTGTACATTATATACAGTGATGTGTGAACTCCTGTACATTATATATAGTGATGTGTGACCCCCTGTACATTATATATACTGCCGTGTGACCCCATATACATTATATATAGTGCCGTGTGACCCCCTGTACATTATATATAGTGATATGTAAACTCCTGTACATTATATATAGTGATATGTGAACTCCTGTATATTATATATAGTGATGTGTGACCCCCTGTACATTATATATACTGCCGTGTGACCCCCTATACATTATATATAGTGCCCTGTGACCCCGTGTACATTATATATAGTGATATGTAAACTCCTGTACATTATATATAGTGATGTGTGAACTCCTGTACATTATATATAGTGATGTGTGACCCCCTGTACATTATATATAGTGATGCGTGACCCCCCTGTACAATATATATAGTGATGTGTGACCCCCTGTACTTTATATATAGTGACTTGTAACCCCCCTGTACGTTATATATAGCTATTTGACTACACTCATTTTCCCTTTTTTCACAGATGAAGGGTAGTCATATATTCATAGATGATTGATGGGCTGTCAGCTGGGAGCAGGTCGTATGATGATAGACAGGAGGCTCCTCTGTATGTCAGCAGATCGATTTGTGCAGTCCGTGCACCTAAACAGAAATCTATGACAGCTCAGAGCTGCCATAGATTTCTGGCTTCATTTGAGTCAGAAAACTGGTGAAAATGAACATAAATTTATTGGGGTGACTGATCACGCCCTGTCTCTGCCATTGTCACGCCCTTTAAAAAAAAAACGCAGTTAAAAATTTGCAAACACATAGAGGGAGATTTATTAAAACTGCTGTAAAGGAAAACTGGCTTAGTTGCCCATAGCAACCAATCAGATTCTACCTCTCATTTTCCAAAGGAGCTTTGAAAAATGAAAGGTGGAATCTGATTGGTTGCTATGGGCAACCAAGCCAGTTTTACTTTACACCAGTTTTGATAAATCTGTCCCATAGTTTGCAACTTTTTAACGCCACTTTTGAGGAACAAGGGAAATGATAACCCCCCCCCCCATTCTGTTTTTGGCTTACATCCAGTGGCACAACTAGAAATGACTGGGCCCCACAGCAAATTTAGGAAAAGGGTAACCCCCCCCCTCCTTTACTGTTGGGACTGGGGCGTTCTTTCTATTGCTATGTCTGTACAACAGTTATTCACTGATAACTAGGTTATTGATATTATCTAAGGGGCTCTTGTCTCTATGGGAACACAGGTGGGCAGGGAGGTCATGTGACTTCTCCTCTAGACATGCTTGCTGCAGTGCATGCTGGGATTGTTACTTTCACTTTGCAGCTGCTCCTCCCACACAGCCTGTCTGAGGGAGCTACTCCAGGGAAGTGTATCATGGTGAATAGGTTAGATAAATGACGTACAGCCAGTACATGTCACCTGAGAAATACTTCATAGTGTTGGCTATTGTCTGGGGGAACTTTGGATTTTTGATACTTTGGGTGGCCAACCCCTTTAAAATTGATGGGAAGATGGATGGAGCCAAATACAGGACCATTCTGGATGAAAACCTGTTGGAGTCTGCAACAGACCTCAGACTAGGACGCAGATTTATCTTCCAACAAGACAATGATCCCAAACATCAAGCAAAATCTACAATGGAATGGTTCAAAAATAAACGTATCTAGGTCTTAGAATGGCCAAGTCAAAGTCCAGATCAGTGCAAAACTGATAGAGACATACCCCAAGCGAGCAGCTGTAATCACAGCAAAAGGTGGCGCAACAAAGTATTAATGCAAGGGGGCCAAATAATTTTGCACGCCCCCCTTTTCAGTTTTATTATTACAAAAAAAGTTTAAATGATTCAATAAATTTCATTACACTTCACAATTGTGACCCACTTGTTGATTCTTCAACAAAAATTTAAAATGTTATATCTTTTTGTTTGAAGCCTGAAATGTGGCAAAAGGTTGAAAAGTTCCAGGGGGCCGAATACTTTCGCAAAGCACTGTATGTTCACTTATATCCACTTATGGTCATTCATATGCTCTTAATCTATATTCCATTACCAGTGTTGATACATGCTTCATATATGCGACAATCTGCTTGTTTTGCAATTCATCCCTTCTGTAAGTCCTGGGGGTATCTGAGTACCAAGTGACACCATTAGTACTTTGGAAAGGTGAGTACTACAGGTGAGGTCCAGTTCTGTGGTTTTGTGGTCAACTGGCATTGCTATCATGTGTCCATTACTGTACCTCAGCATTCTTCTGATTTCAAACAGAGATATATAGCAGAGGAGATTCATTAAAACTGGTGCAAAGGAAAACTGGCTTAGTTTCCCTTGGCAACCAATCTGATTCCACATTTCCTTTTTCAGAGCTTCTTTGGAAAAAGAAAGGATCAATCTAATTGGTTGCTATGGACAACAACATCAGTTTTCCTTTGCACTACGTGTGATAAATCTCCCCCACAGTTTTTTTTCAGTTGAACTCAATACAAATCCCACAAAAATGGCAAAAATGTTGCTTCTTCAGATGCTGTATATACAGTGGTATTTTTCTCAAAAGCACTGCCTTTAGGGAAGAATATATCCATACATATGACACCCGATATGAAGCCTGTATTATAGCACATGGTGGCTAAAGGACTCTACTATGGCACCACATATGTTCCTCATTTTCCATTATTTGTAGGCTTAAGATGGTTTTACAAACAGCATTGTTTAGAACGATACCACTTCTAAATTTCTAAATGGATCCAGCAGGAAGGAGAAGCAAAGAGACCCTTAGATTGTGAAGGCTGGAATGACACACTAGGCAATTAGTAATGAAATAAGGTACATACATGGTAAATTAAAGTAGAACTCCCACAAAATGTTTTTTTCTCTGACCTATAAGAAAGGTACATGAGGTAATCTGTAGTGAATGCAATCTTCTTACCAGTCACTGTATTTGTGAGTTATCCCTTCCCTTCTGATCCTCAGCTGTGTCATATGACCAACTCTCTGATACTTAACTGGCAAATGACAGGAAGTCAGTAACTTCTCTATTCATTCCTATGAGACTGAGAGTGAGGCTCCCATAGGAATACAGCTGACTTCCTGCCCACACATAAGATGATGTGTTATTTGAAGAGTCTGATTACTGGTCACATGACACAGGCAAGAAGCATAAGGGAGGGGATAACTGGTGAGAAAATTACATTCACTACAGATTACATCATGTACCTGTCTAGCAGATCAGAAAATCCTAGATATTTCTTCAACAAACCTGCTATGTGCAAATATACTTTAAGAAAGCCAAAAACTGATCACAAATGATATACAATATATCATATCATACTTCTATACACTTTGTAGATTATATGTTTAATAGCTATTCCTTCCTTCCATTTATTAGACAGTTGTATTATCATAATGTCTACTGCCATTTAAGCAGAATCAGAATACAGGTTGTCCATGATTGTAGACAACCCTTTAATGCAATATTTCATTTACTTAGCAAAATCACCCTCTTTTATTGTGTTATACATTTCACCTACAACACTGTCATCACAAGCAATGACGCGGTTCATAACTATACTTATAGTAAATTTTCTAAATGTCCTTTCAGCCTTTTTTAAATTATCTATAATCTAATAATCTTGATATATTACATTCACACACAATGCCAAGTGCTATATAAATCAAACGTGACATATCAGTAGTGGCTCTATTGATACAAAATTTATCTCCCCCTTGACAGATGACCTTGTCACTGAGAGCGCTTTAGTCCACTGTCTTCGACTATAAAGGTCACCCCTGTTTTATATATATTATATGCAGAAACCCACCTCAGAAGATTTACATAAAGTACTCAATACAGCCACTACACACCAAATCATAGTGACATACTTTTAACAATGATTTTGACATATGAGTACTTCATTTGGAAAACACATTAATTTCATAGTTTAATAATCGTGGAAATCCATGGGGGAGGTTATGAATACTTATTCAGCACTGTGCCGACTAGTGGGGGGTCTTTATTTTGTGTCTTGAAAAGCATGATTCACAGTGCTTTATCCCGCTGAGAATTCATATATCCTTCATGCTTCACTTTAAAATATGCACAGTGGGGGGCAGAAATAAGTTCATAGATCAAACTTTCATAGAATTGTACCACTAAAATAAAATGGTAATAGTGCTAAGGATCTGATATATTCCTTGTGCACATATTATTTGACCTTATTATCATATCATAAGAAACAGCTACAGGAGAAGTAAAAGAGCAAGGACTTAGTTTTTCACATTTATTGAATGCATTATTTGGATAGTAGTTAGCACAAGGTTCTATTTAGATAGTGTTTAACACAAGGTCTTCCTACTCAGAAGATGACCATTCTATTGATAGCCATTACTTAATAACCATTCTCTTGCCAAACTGATTCCTAAGAGCCCGAAGAGCCTTATTAAATGAGTATTCTAGGCAGAATTCTTTTTTAAAAAAAGAAACCATTCTGAATGTTAAAAATAAAAAAATATCACCTCCACAGATCCACTTCCTTTGCCGTGTTGATGCCAGATTAGTCTCTACTACTCTCCACTTCCTGTTTCAGCTTAATACAGTGGAAATGCCAGCAAAGGTCCACTCATTACTGGTTGAGATACACTACCACCAAGGTCAGTTATTTGCTTAGTGGGCCTTTCTCTGCATTTCCAGTGTGTCAAGTGAGTGCATAAAATGGAAGGTAGCAGGAATGAAGTGGTGTCAGAACGGTGGGGACTGGGAATTGATGGACTCAAGTAATCTCTTTAACTATTGCAGGGTCTTGCATTGCCAATGTTAAGATAATGTTCACTACATAACCTGCTCAGGGTTCCTTAAAGGGAACCTGCCACCACAAAATGAATTGTAATCTGCAGGCAGAATGTTATAGAGAAGGGAAATCTAAGTTCAGTTGTACACAGGGATCTAATCATTGATGTATGTAGACACAGATAGCTGTTACTTACTCATAAGATAACACCTGTGTACAACTGAGCTCAGAAACGATAGAGATTTAATGATGTTTTCCAAAATTTTAACACTGATGACCTATCCTCATTTAATTTGTGGAATTTTATGCCTACATAATGTGTTTGAGACCATCGGTTTTGCTGTGCCAAGATGGGATTGATGCACAGTTACAGTGTTTAACCCAATTCTGCTATTGATCTAATCCATATCATGACAAGAACCACTCAACTAAGTAAAGTGAAATGACAGGTAATTACGTCATAATTATATCACAAGACATGAAGGTCAGTTAATCTGGAAAGTTTGAAGAACTTAGTGAAACCATCATTTGTTTTTCACCAAGATAATGACTCCAAACATACCTCCAGGTTATGTAAGAGCTACAGTATTTGACCAAGAAAGAGAGTGATGGAGTGCTGATGGTGACATGGCCACCAGAATCACATGACATCCAAGTGAGATGGTTTGGGATGAGTTAAATGGCATAATGAAGGAAAAGCAGCCAAGTGATCCCCTAGAAACTCCTTCAAGGCGGTTGGAAAACCCTTCCAGATTACTATCTCATGAAGAGAATGCCAAGAGTGTGCAAAGCTGTCATCAACCAAAAGGAGGTAACTTTGAAAAATCTAAAATGTTAAACATATAAACATATTTTGTCTTAAAGGGGTTATCCCATGACTATTTTTTGTTTACTACTTATTATGTTTTCCTTCATCGTTTTCATGTCTTTACTATGAAACTACAATTAAAAAAATCGAATGAAAAGTGGTATCTAAATTTTTTACCTGTACTTCAAATAAATATGGTTTTGTTCAAAATTGGTTTGTGGTGGTGTAAATTTTATTAGGTTTAGTTACAGAGTTTTTTTTAATATATTTTAAATCTATTTTATACAAAATAGAAAATGCAAGAAACTGACCTTATGCTAATAATCCCACTAACTATTAGGGCGCAACCACACAACACAGTTGTGATCTGGTTGTGTTGTGGAAGTTCTGCGGTCATGAACTTTGTGGCCATTAGCCCACAGCTGCCTTTTATTTAACTAATGAAGACTGCACTGTTTAGTCAGGGTTCATTATTAATGGCTGTGCGGTATTGAAGTTGCCGCATGGCCATTAACAATGGACACTAACTATACAGTACGGTCTTCATTAGTTAAATGAATGGCAACTGCGGGCTAATTGTCTGCACATGGTCATACCCTTAAACATGTCAGTGACTACCTTTTCAATGTAAACGAGGACACAACTTTTTTTTTGCACACATGTAGCCAGAATATTTTGATGGTTAGATCTTCATATAAAGAGATATAACCAGCATGGTCAGCATGGTGGCTAAGAGCTTAGCACTTCTGGCAATGATGGGTACTGGATTCAAATCCAATCAAGAGCAACACCTTTGTATGTAGTAGACTAGTTATGAAATTGATGTCTACTGAGGAAGGTGCAGGTTAGCACCGAAACGCGTTTAGTTGTGGCAGTGCCCTTAAGATTTATCTACTCCACTCGGTTATGAAGAAAATCACCCCCCTTTACAGGAGAAAATATATGCGGAAATATTGGATCCGCACTACCTAAATCAAAGGAGAAGAGGAACGCTCAGTACCTGGAACCTAACTCCTGAGGATTATAGGGGAAGGTGAGAGACGGAACACCCGTTGCATACCGCTGTTGGAAAAGGACGAGTTACCAAGTATATGCCGCCATTGAAGGGATACCGCATGCTGCATATATGCTGTGATTGCTTGCAAACTATCGGAAAGACTGACCAATACAAACAGGTGGGGTAAGTGCACTACCCGGATACACCAAACAACTAAAGTAATTTATGTTTGTGGTCAAGGATACTTACCTTTACTAATCTAAAGCGGCACTCTTATATGGCAATCCCTTGAAATATAAAAGTGAATCCTCCAAGTATTTGGTATACTAATTAATGGATCACAGATTTTGTCTCTATACAAAAAAGGAGGATCATATATATGACACGTAGAGACTGAAATCCATAATATTGAGACAAGGAAAATACAGCAACTTACTAACAATACTAATCAATATACTAGCAATGCCTTTTTAACGTCTATAATGTATGGTGTACACTGACTTTTTATTTTATATTCAAATATTATAGTTTTTTATTATTTTCTTATATGTAAATAAATTTCTGTGCATTTCCATAAAGGGTGAGTGCCTATCACTTTTTATACATTATATATTTCTGATTACGGGATTTTTGGGTACCCAAGATAGAGCACCCTCTTGGTACTATCCAGATCACTTATTGAGTGCCTCCAATACAAATATACTCACTTCGCTAGTTATGAAATTGGTGGGGATGAGCCACTGACTCCCCTGCTCCACAACTGTCCCATGTGTGAGAAAAAATTTCTTCTGCTTTTATGAGACCAATACATAAAAAAGAGAGTTTAACTACTTTAAAATGTGTCACTCTTATCCTGAAAAAATTAAATTAAAAATAAAATATATATTGATTTGATACATATATGGATAGATAGATAGATAGATAGATAGATAGATAGATAGATAGATAGATAGATAGATAGATAGAATAAAATATTAAACTAAAAATAAAATATTAAATATTAAACTATATTTAGTAATCATTGCAGTAAAGTAATCATTGCAGCTAATATTTGGTATTAGTATGTAACAAGCACAGAGATATACTAAGCTGCATTATAGAAATGATAAAAATGTGACATTTACACCACTAATCAGAGTCACCCTGCTCCCTGAACCCCTGCAGAAGGTGAAATCTGTTTTGCTAACAAGACAAACTGGGTGAATGACGTCTTGTCAGATGTGATTTGCAGAATGACAATTGATATAAACAAGGGACAAGTCATGCCGCAATACGAATATAGAACATTCCTCAAATTTTGAAACTAGAACATTCCTAGCTATCTGGTTCTGTCCCGTACCTTATTAAAAGACCAATCTATAAAATATTGAAGAAGTCGAAGGAGCAATGATTCTTGTTCTTATCTGATGTGCAATGAATTACATGAACTATGGAAACTGACTGCATCAGTGTCAAGAGATCTCAAAGCTTATAGTGAGTTCATCTTTCCTCAAAAGACCTTCTACATTTGAATAAATGGTTCTCTAGTAAGAATTATGTGTTATGCCTTATGCCATCTAGGTGAGTGTTCACAATTATTATTTTATATGTTTGCTTGTCTCCATATAGATTTATTATTTCTGGACAACACACCTCTGCATACATAGGACAATTTTTGGAGTCAAATCAAAGATGTTTTCACCCAATGAACATATCAGCGTTCAGCCTTTCCGTTCTCCTGCTCCGTTATACGAGCAGGAGAACGGAAAGTATGGATTTGGCACATAAGGAGCCCACAGGCCCCAGAAACTATAATGGGGTCCGTTAGGTTTCCGCTCAGAGGAAGATTTTTGATCTTCCTCTGAGCGGAAACCTAACAAACCCCATTATAGTCTATGGGGTCTTTTAGGCTCTGTTCGGCTCAGTTATGTGCCAAATCCGTCCTTTCCATTCTCTTGCTCAAATAATGGAGCAGGAGAACGGAAATGCTGAATGCTGATGTGAAGTCAACCTTAGTAGGGTTTGTCTTGATGACAAGTTTTGTTTAAATTAATGGACTCTGCTTATAAAGTCACATTCAAACATCCTTTCCAGATGGATGCCAAACATAGTATACATATTATGTATATATGTTATAGGAGCTGTAGAAAGGAGAGGTCTTTATGACCATCTTATAGAGGACTTTTTTAATGTTCTCCAGAACCACAGTTAAGATCCATTGACTGTGAAATATTTAGTCTAGCAATATTTAGTCATCACATTTTTTCATGCAAAGTGTATTAAAGGGGTTGTCCGAGTTATTTTTTTGTTCTTTATATGTTTCTAACTTGTCAGGTATAACAACTTTCCCATATACTTTGTGTTTCTAAAGCTGCTGGTTTCTCAGAGTTGACTGAGGGTCACATGACCTTTGATGTCACCTTATCTCTCTGCTCTGTGATGTTTCGTTCACAAGCCTCAGAGTTCAGATAACAGTCTGTACACGAGACGTCACTGGCCACACCCCCTTTCTTTGCCGGGCTGCTACCTGCTCTCTCCCTGGTTTCCTTCAGATAAAACATTAACCCCTTCAGCCAGAACACACTGAGGGCTCAAGGCTTTACAACAAACAGTAGCTGCAGCAGTGAGAGGAGACAAATGCTGGGCACAAGAGCTGTAGAGGAATTGTATTGTGCAAGAACAGGTAGGGAGAAATTCCTGTATATATTAGCAGTGTCATTGTACAGCTGGGACTTGTAGTCCTACACATACAACATGCTGCTGAGTATTCCAGCAGGCAGACATGTACTCACAGCACTTATATTCACTGCCTTTGCAGAGAGGGGGGGGAGAAGGGGGAGGGGCTGAGATTGTTGTTATTGCATGTAAACAAAGGCCAGAAGAGAACCAGGGAAATTAGGAAATATGGATTTTTTGCCTAAAACTTGCTTAACTTAGTTATTTATTGCTGCCCATCAGATTTACAGTGCTATATATTTTTTGTCATAACTCGGACAACCCCTTTAAGACTTTATAAGCCATTTATTATTGCAGTTCCCTTTCCTTACAATACAAATCAATTTCAGAAATAAGGTTGTTTTATGTATGTTTAATACAATGCAAATGATGCACATTAATATGTATTTATGCACAGTCCACACCTGCTAATATTTGTTTCTGAAGAGCTAATGTGATGATTTCATATGCTGCTTTCCTATTTGATCCATCTAAACCCCATCCATTTTAATGTTTGGCAATAAGGTATAAATCAGTGTGAACAAAGTGTTTCATATTAAATAATATTAATTAATATAACATATTTGTACAAAAGCAAACATTATATATGAGTGAAGAATGTATAATATAATATACATCACTAATTATATAAGGCCTCATGCACACAACCAGATTGCATATGGACCCATTCATTTCTATGGGTCCACAAAAAATGTGGATAGCGCACAGATGTCACCTACACATGATAGAATCTGTCCTATCCTTGTCCATTTTGAGGACAACAATAGGCATTTCTAATGATGGGAGTGAGAAAATCACAGAATGCACAGGCGGTATTCGTATTTTGCACATACGGCTTTGTGCATGAGGCCTTAAATTAATCTTGTGGCAGAATCATTAAAATTTTATATATTTTTTTGCATGTAGTTACAATATTTTCCTGCGTAAATTGCACCTGTCATTCAAAGGGTTATTCCTATTAGGGATTATGCACATGACCGTTGTTTGGGTCAATATCCAAGCCACTCCTCCATTTTGCGCAGCGCAAAATAAATAGGATGGGTCCTATTCTTGTCAATTTTGCAGACAAGAATATGCATTTCTATAATGGGCAGCCCGTTCCACAAATTGTGGAATGCACATGGGCGGCATCTGTGTTTTGCGTAATGCAAAACATGATGCGGTAGTGTGCATGAGCCCTTATAGAGTGATGGCATATCACTTGACTATACCAGAGGTTGGACCCCCAGTGATCTGGAAAATAAGGGGGTTACACTTCTGGTGTAGTGCTGCATTCCCTTCACTGATTTATCCTGCATGGCAGAGCTGCTGCCACCCACTGAAGCATGGAACCATTCAGGTGATAGGTAGGTGATAGGTAGTTATTACACAGATCTGCCTCTGAAATCTAGGAGTATTTTTGGCTTATTTCTCTTTTCAGTACATTTTTATCTACAGTTTTTACACATCTGCAAAGTACCTGCAAAATAGCAAACAAGCATAGAGAATGTAAAAAAAAACACTCCAGAGAAGTGGCATGCCACTTCTTTATTGTCAGTCTGCCTTTGTCATTAAAATCAATGTGTAATACCAGCGTGTCAGCATACAGACTGTTAATAGGGAGATATACTTCTTTTCTTATCATTCCACTGACTCACAGTATTACCAGATCAGATAGCTCACAGTATTACCAGTATAATGTACAGAGTTTACGAATGGGTGGGCAGACTAAAAAGTGATGTCCCTTTGGCAGCATCAGACGTATGGTGTAGAAGTCTACAACCATTGTGTTAAGTCCTGTGATGTAGAATTCTAGAAAAAGAAATCGTGGAAACTTCTACATATGAGGGACAAGAGTGAAAGAAGTACAAATCTGCCCTATTATGTTTTATTACCCTAGTAGCTCAATTTTACTAAAAAAGTCCAGAGTTTCATTTAAAGGGGTTATCCATCACATTTTAAAAAATAAATATCAATACAAAAAAAAGCTGCTCTTCAGTGCAATTTTCACCCTTATTTGGTGTAGCTTTTTTTGTGCTCGTGCTGTAGCTCGACCCATGTGACATCTTTTAGAAATGCATTCCAGTCAACTTTTGGGTACCCTGTCCCCCAGTTGCCCAAGTTTAATCTCCTGTCTCATCTCCCTGCCCCGCATGGCAAATGATGTGTTAAGAGAACTTGTGTTTTCAAGTTCGGCGAGCAAGGTTCGAGTTATCTAAGAATTCTGTTATGGATTCCACTACCACGGACCATAAGTTATGGCCCGTGGTAACGGAATCCATAACACAGTTCTTGGATAACTCGAACCTTGTATGCCGAACTTGAAAACACTAGTTCGCTCCACACTAGTTTACTCCACTATTTCCTTCTTCATTGTCTAGAGAGATATATAGCTATATATTTCTATGAATTTAGAAGTAGGTATGAAATGAACCCCTTTAAAGAAATCAGTTGTGTTTAAAAAAAATGGGGCGGATTTATCAAAGAAAAATTGACTTAGTTGCCCATCAACCAATCAGATTCCACATTTAATATTTCAGAGTTCCTTTTGAAACTGAAATGTGGAATCTGATTGGTTGTCATGGGCAATTAAAAGAGTTTTTCTTTGCGTTATTTTGATAAATCTTCCCCAATGTCTCATTTTTTCCATCTAAGTGTAACTTTAAAGATTATAAATATACAGAATGTAAAGGGCATTATAATCAATCCACAAAGCCAGAATATATGAAGACCATTTAAAACAGTATGTTTAATGAATAGATACAAAATGGTTATAGCAATCAGATTTATTTAGACCCTAAAAGTTGAGATGCAATTCTTGCAGCTTTACCACCATTTGACCCCACATCAAGAACAGCAGAACAGCTTCTATGTCTGAATATACTAAATGGAATATGGGTTAAGGGAACTATATGAATATACAGTATTTAATATCAAATGTTGCTAAATTCAATATGCAAACGACCTAATCAACCCAAAACCAAGTCATCTGAACAATTATTGAGCCAGTCATTTATTTTATCAAGCAGTAGGTTTGAAACACTTGAAAACAACACTTAGATGGACTCTATCCCTGTCTGGTTCATGGACTCCAGACTGATAAAATTAAGACAGACTTTTAAAAGAGATCATTATTATAAAGATCACAAAGCTCATTCACACAGGCTCTTAGAATAAAGCATGCAGAATACTTGGTGAAGCAGAAATATTTCTCCATCAAGCAAATTTCCTGCACTCTTCCAAGTAGAAATATGAACTGATCTGAGGATTTATGTAAAATATCTAGTGTAAAATCTTCTACGTCAATTAAAATGTGTTCTTCCCATTAATTAGAATGAGTGAATTCAAGACTACAAAATGACCAATGCATGCCACAAAGTACTGAAGGATAAGCCTGAAGACTGGCTCCAGCTATACAGTTTGCATACAGTAGTTTTCAGAAATAAAGCTATATTAAAAGAAGGTTACAAAGCTAGGAGAATAAGAGGTCATTAGAGGACATATTTTCATCATCACTGACTTCTGACAAATGAATTAAATGGATTAAATATGCTGGACATTGTTATGAAAAGCTGTAAAAAATTAAAATTAACCATGCTCTTGAATACCATCCATTGATGGAGCCGTATAGAGATCATTGTGGAGATTACATGTGGATCTGTGTCACAGTCATTCTTAACATGGTGTCATGAACTGAACTGTCTCTGCTCCTGCAATGAGCCTAGACGAACTATGTCTGTGGTGGCGCTCTGTTGCTATTGCAACCATCCCTGCTGGCTTTGGTCAGGGAGAAGGGACACCAGAGCAATCAGGTTCCATGCTGGTGTCACATGCTTCCTGAGGGCGGGCTATTTAAAGAGGACCTTTCAATGGTCCTGACATTACCATATAAATACCTGGCAGTGTAGGGCAGGTGAGCTTTTTTTTCTCCCTGGCTGTGACGCTCTCTGCTGT
Source organism: Rhinella marina (assembly GCA_900303285.1). Classification (NCBI taxonomy): domain Eukaryota; kingdom Metazoa; phylum Chordata; class Amphibia; order Anura; family Bufonidae; genus Rhinella; species Rhinella marina. Next base: position 20,639 of record ONZH01028590.1, read on the forward strand.
GATTGGGCAACTCACAGCCAGGGAGGAGGAGACGCCCTGTGAGAAAAGCTGGCATCTCCTCCTCCCTCTACCAATGGTATGGATTTACATACAGGGTGGGAAACCAGAATGGGGCCCACAATGGGGAAATGGAGCAGCCCACAGAAAAAAAAAAAGTGATATCACATCTTATCGATATGCCCTACACTGCCAGGTATTTATAGGGTAATGTCAGGATCGGTGAAAGGTCCTCTTTAAACAGGCAGCTGCTGGCCACAGCTAACTGTGATTGGTATTTCTGCATATCTAGCTATTTGTGTGTTTACTACTTTGGATTACTGACTTTTGCATGTTTCTTTGACATTGCCTCTGCTTACTGATTTTGTTTCTGTCGTGACCTCCTGGTATTTGACTCTGCTGGTTTATGACCTCATCTTTGTCTTATGACTTTGTCTTTGATGCTTTCACCTGGTTTCATTCTGCTGTGTATTTGTATCAGATTTTGGGCTCTGGTCCTGATTTTGCCTGTCTGGTTTTCACCTCTTTCTGTCTGTTCCCATTTTGGTTTAGGCCTCAGCACTTAGCTAAGAAGGGATTGTTGTCCAGTTGTGGGCTGTCACCAGAAAGTGGTGTAAATCTGTTATTAAATGACCCCACTGGCATTCAAAGCTTAAGGATTGTAATTCTCTAATGTTCATGACATGTCTTGAGGAATGTCAGTTAAAGAAAGAATGTAAGCAATTACTGTTGAGCAAATTTCTCAAAATTTGAGTCTGATTTGGTTTGGGTAAATTGGTCGGGCAATTAAATTCTGGCCTAAATACAATAGATCAGAATTAAAAGTGCTCCAATTACTCTGAAAAGTTATGGATTACATTCTGGAACTGTAAGCAACTCATATCAATCTCTTTAACATCTAGCCATCATTAGTAATGTGAGAGTGGCATATATGGTTATGGGTAAATGCATGGCTGCTGATGGTAACAGTCAACTTCTTTAAAAATAAACTGCCCTGTAGGATTTTTTTACACTTTTGGAAAAAAATGTTTGCTTTTTACCTGCCATTGTATACACACACATACAGTAAATACACACACCACATGGGGTCATGTGATCCTTCTTTATCTTTCCTGTCTTCTGATCAGAGAAATAGCTGAGGCTATTTTCAGTAATTTGCCAAAACTGAATCGGAAAAGATTCCAATGTCTGGAAAATTCAGGTTGAATTTGATATGTTTAGAACAGATTCACCTATCTCTACAAGCAATAATGACATTTAGTGGGGACCTAAACTTGAGGAACCTTGCCAATCGGCACAAATAAGATTATTTTGTGTCCCTTCATTGTTTACCTAGGCACATTGGGTCATCTGTACATTCACTTAAATGGGATGAGCTGAAGGTCCAGGCACAGCCACTCATATGGCTGAGCTACAGTACTGTGGCCACCTATGGTCCAAGAGAACCCCATGCATAAGAACTCCCTTTTAAACAATTCACTTGCTTTTTTTGAATTCCTTCTTGGTATTTCTTAAACTACAAAATATGTGTGTTTATAACTGTCATTGTCACTTTATATAGAAATTCCTCAGAAATGCTCTGTTGGAAACTGAGTAGTTTTTCTTAGCACCTAAGCTAAAGCAGCGCTATTTCAATCTGAAGGTATAGACAAGAATGTTATTCTGTTACATGAAAGGTGACTTTACAGAAATGAATGCAATATGAATATGCATGGCAGCTCATTAGAATTATGTAGGGTTATATTGTTAACGGTGACAAACAACGTCTTGGTATTTGTGTTTGTGACAAATGTTAGGTGCTGTACAATGATTTCTTGCCTCGCATCTCATTGTTATATCGTGAAGGACAATGCAGTTGGTAAAGGCAACATTATGCATGGAAGATTTCTAGTAAACATCACCCACTTATAGCTCACAGGGAGCACATTTGTGTTCTTCACTATGGGCGAGTTAGCAAATAGCAGATACAACACGCCAGCTGAAACATGAGTCCGGTTTTGGTTTAATAAAATGTTTGCAGATTGCTTATGAGATGTTATTGGCATCTGTCATAAGGGGTTTATTGTTTTCAGTCATGAAAAAGATAAACTTAAGACTAAACCAAGATTCACACATGCAGTCCTGCGAATCCATAAATATTCAGTTCTGCTAATGTGTCATTGCTGATATGTGTTAACACCTTCTGTCTGACAGCCAAATTGTCACTAGGAATATTACTTCTTCAGAGATGTGAAGCTGTGGCTTAGATGAAAATAATTATACTAATTTGTATCCAATTAAGAATCTGAGGCTTATTCAACTAACCCGCACAACCTTTGGCTTTGGAGAATGGACCAGATTAAGTCCTAATCAATGTGCAAAGCTGACACTACGCCAAATGATTAAATGCAAGCACTGGTGCAAAAGGGAGCAGAATAGGTAGAATATTAAAGGAGTGACTAGAGATGAGTGCGGTTATCAAAAATTCGATTTGGCTGCTTCACCGAAGTTCACAAAAAATTTGATCTGTAATGAATTACTTCGCCCGAATCGCATTCTATTGTATGTAGCGGTCACAATGATGGAGAACAGGGATTTCTCTGCTACCTTCAGATGCAGCATTCAATGCTGATTGCAGCATCTGACAGTCACATTGAGGCCCTTCAGGAGTTAATCAGGGGTTAAAATAAAAAAAATACATACTCACCTCATCCATTTGTTCATGGAGAGGCTGTCACAGCCATCTTGATTGAAGAAAACAACACAAATCTTGCACGATAACATCATAACGCTTGGTGGAAGTGGTGACATCAGCGTACTCGGCCAGCATGATGTCACACGTAATCGCGTCTGAGATTGGCAGGTCTTCTTCAATCAAGATGGCCTCTTCATGAGCAAATGGATGAGGTGAGTATGTATTTTTTGTTTGTTTTTTTTACCACCATTTCAGGAAAAATGGATTATATATACTGTTACAGTATAACATACTGGAAGATTTGGATCTCTTGGTAAACTGAATGATAACATGTACTTTCTGATGGTCTACACTAAATTTAGACTTTTTTTTTAGACTATTCAGTTGTTCTTTTAAATTCATTGTATCCAGCTTTCAAATCTACAAAGACATTAGGTAATCATTTTTCTGCACTGTGTAAGATTATTCATAAGAAAATAAATGTCTGGTTCATGGGAAAATTGTTTTATTATAGTGTTAACAAGATCCCAAAAGCATTTTAAATTTCAACTTACTGTTCCAAAATTATTTCTTTTATCAGCTACTTTTTCTGCTTGTAAAACCTAATCGTCCATATCAAATTCTAATTAAGAAAGAAAACAGGTACAAGCCTTAACACAATTTTATAAATGCCGTCAAAATATATCTTATTTTAAAGGAAATTGTTCACCAATTTTATGCTGCCCTATCTGACAGCAGCATACACTGGTGATAGAGACCTTGAGTGAAATGAATCAACCCACTCATTTAGCTCTCCCTGCCTTTCTTCTCCCCGATGATTGACAGTTTTTCTCTATACTGTGTATAGAAAGAAAGCTGACAATCAGGGGCTTGGAGGAAGAGCTAAGAGCTCATGAATATTGGATCTCCTGTGTTTCCAGGGTTTGGCTCATGCTGGAGCTGCCCAATACTGACTTTATCAAAACGACTTAATTAATTCAAGAAAGTGACCCAGCATTTTATTTAGGTGACAGATTTGCTTTAAAGTTAAAGGTAAGATGGATTTTTTTTTTTAAATTGCATATAATTTTAGAATAATTACAAATAAAGGTTTATCATATATCCTACATGATCTTGTATTTGTGATAAGACAGACACAAGTCGCACTATTGCCTATCTGTAGTCATCCTGGAATCATAGACATTGGGTTGGAAGAGGAAATATCAAAGGATCTTGTACTTCTCCCTGATAAGTACAGAAAGGACAACATGAAAAGGTCATCTTATTGTTGCCTGTCGACATTGTGTTGTCTTTTTATTTTGTAGTATATTTTTTATCATGTATTATTATATTCACTGGTGAAGTTGCACTTTAATATCTTGAATGTTTTTTTTTTTTGTTTTTTTTGGGTGAGACATTTATGGCATATTACTCATTAGAGATGAGCGAATTTTTCAAAAATTCGATTCGGCTGGTTAGCCGATTTTTCCGAAAAGATTTGCTTCGATCCGAACAAATTTGTGGCGGATCGGTTTAAAAAAACGGCTACTTCCGGGCTGCAGAGAGCCTTGATAGTGGTGTAGAACACTGTGCCTTGCAGTAAAATGCATAGGGAGTCTACTGTGGTAGTGAAAGAATACTGTGAGCCAGTGTGACACGCACATAACAGGTGTCGCTCTTCGCTGCACACTCACCAAACAACTCAAGTCTGACCTTACAGGTCAATGTTAGCGCCAGCTATAAAGAATCGTGCAGAGGCCCAAAATCCTACTAGAGCGCCAAAAGCGCACGCCTTTTACACCAATTCACCGATTCCACATACATTTCAACAGAACCTGTTCTATTACATGCTTATACAAGCAGAGACCCCCCAGAGAGCATGGAGATGGCAGTGGCAGCAGCATCAGCAGACTATAGAGTGGCACAACGACAGTGTGGCCAGGTGGCAGCAGCATGAGTAGGCCACAGGGTGGCAGAATGACAGACCCTGGAAGCGGCAGCAGCCGTGGAAGTAGTAGTACAATTTGGAGGCCACAGAGTGGCACAATTACATAATTTTGACATAGCGGCAGCTAGGAGACGGCATGTGGAGTCGGCGGCGGCAGCAACATCAGGCCAGAGAGTGGCATGGTGACATACCCTGAAGAGCAAACCGTAAAAGAGAATTCTCGGCCTTTTAGTTAAGATCAACTGTAGTATATGTTCTTATCAGTATCGGGGCTGGTTATGCCAGCGGATGGGAACTTAAGACAGAGGAGGTGCAGTGAAGGCTCCAGCTTTGCCTCAACTGTGGCAAAATGTCAGTATTGAAACAGTATGCCAAGAAAGCTCGGAGTTCCATCTTGAGATCGAGCTGGCGGTCTGCAGGGAGCTGAGCTACCACATGTGGGAGCCCCTGCCTCTCGCCTCCCCCATGCTCATCGCTGAGTGTCCCGGGGGCCGGAATCGTTTACTTTTAAAAATTTAAGTGTTCAAAACAAACAGGGTTTCCTGTATACTTGAGCTATGAATAATAAAATAGGACTACAGAAGGTACCAAAAATTTACGAGTGACATGCTGCTGCCGAGCAGAAGGTCCAAAAGCTTCTAATCAATTTTGAGGCGACTGACGCTGCGACTATCGATGTAAAAGGAACGAGCCCAGAACCACGTGTTAACTCTTTTTTGGGCAATTCAACTTCACTGACTACGTTAGCACAATGTAACGAAGGATCCCGGCAGACGCTAATATTTCAATCAATGCTTCATTTATTGTATAGCGTAAATAAAACGCGTTTCGGCTAGCAAGCCTTGCTAGCCGAAACGCGTTTTATTTACGCTATACAATAAATGAAGCATTGATTGAAATATTAGTGTCTGCCGGGATCCTTAGTTACATTATTGTGGAGTGATTCTCCTTCCCTGAGCAGCGCTACATGAGGGCAAGGAGCAAACCGTAAAAGAGAATTCTCGGCCTTTTAGTTAAGATCAACTGTAGTATATGTTCTTATCAGTATCGGGGCTGGTTATGCCAGCGGATGGGAACTTAAGACAGAGGAGGTGCAGTGAAGGCTCCAGCTTTGCCTCAACTGTGGCAAAATGTCAGTATTGAAACAGTATGCCAAGAAAGCTCGGAGTTCCATCTTGAGATCGAGCTGGCGGTCTGCAGGGAGCTGAGCTACCACATGTGGGAGCCCCTGCCTCTCGCCTCCCCCATGCTTATCGCTGAGTGTCCCGGGGGCCGGAATCGTTTACTTTTAAAAATTTAAGTGTTCAAAACAAACAGGGTTTCCTGTATACTTGAGCTATGAATAATAAAATAGGACTACAGAAGGTACCAAAAATTTACGAGTGACATGCTGCTGCCGAGCAGAAGGTCCAAAAGCTTCTAATCAATTTTGAGGCGACTGACGCTGCGACTATCGATGTAAAAGGAACGAGCCCAGAACCACGTGTTAACTCTTTTTTGGGCAATTCAACTTCACTGACTACGTTAGCACAATGTAACGAAGGATCCCGTCAGACGCTAATATTTCAATCAATGCTTCATTTATTGTATAGCGTAAATAAAACGCGTTTCGGCTAGCAAGCCTTGCTAGCCGAAACGCGTTTTATTTACGCTATACAATAAATGAAGCATTGATTGAAATATTAGCATCTGCCGGGATCCTTAGTTACATTATTGTGGAGTGATTCTCCTTCCCTGAGCAGCGCTACATGAGGGCAAGGAGCTGACCGCTACAAATATACGTTAGCACAATATCACACTTTTCTGTTTGGATGGCGAATGACGCCAGAAATACTTAGTTAAAATGAACAACTGCAAAAAAAGTATTAACTGTGTTTTGGCCAATTCAACTTCGCCAAGGAAGTTTTTTTTTTTTACCCAACACAACACAAAAGATAACTTTTTTTTTTCTCTATATATGTACCCCAAACAAAACTCTGACCCTCTTACTGCACTGCAACAAGGAACACACGTGGTGCTTCTTTGAATAAAGCACCCCAATACAGCCTTTAGAACAGAGTGCCCCGAACCCCAATGCCCAGTCACTGCTGCTCAGTGTACCAGAATAGTGATTTCACTGCCTGATAATCCCCTATGGATTCTGTCTAGAAATTGTCCCTCTCCTATCCCTGTAATTCAGATTACCTATCCCTAATCTCCTCATTTCTTTTCTTTAGTTTTCTTTCACTTGCCCTATCTCTCCTGACGTCTGTCTCTGGTCTAAAATCAATAGCAAATGGCGGATTCCAGCGCTGCAGAGCTATTTATAGGGCTGTGACATCACAGGACCTGGCTGGCTGCTAATTGGCTACATGTCTGCATGTGATCGCATTGTGGGTGTTTACTTCTTTGTCCCAGAAATCCTTCCCCCATGTCATGCCATGTGCTTGTGGCCATTTTAGGAGAAAAAAAATTGTTACCACAAATTGCCATGAAATTCGCTCATCTCTATTACTCATCAATGTCAAATCAGGAAGTAACTGATTTCTGTGACCTATACAATAACTCAAAGTTATGTTGTCTCTAGATGGCTTGGAATTCTCTAAAGACCACGTGGTTATCCAAAGGCTATAATGGGCCATTCATATGGCCTCTAGTGAATACACTGATCAGTCATAATATTCTAACCTAATATTGTATCAGTCCCCCTCACACCACCAAAACAGCCATGGAGGCATTGACTCCATAAGCCCTCTGAGGTTGTCCTCTGGCACCAAGACATTGGCAGCACAAAGGTCAAGATAACCCTCCAATAATAGAGCATAACTAAAGGGGTTTTCTGAGTAATTTAAAAAGTGTCAGGGACAAGTGGCAGGGATTGTGACAAAATATTAAAAAAATAAGCTATATGCAGGAGTTTAAGCTAACTCTATGTCAACCGCTGCCACTCTAATCCTCCCCACCAGGCTTTGTTTACTTGGTGACAGCAATGACATAACCTTATACCTCAAGTGACTACTGTAGCCAATCAGTGGCCTCAATATTGTTGTGTTGTATACCACTGAGATAAGTGATTCGCTGTAACAGTGATGTGGAATATATATAGGCATTTCATTGCACTGCGCCAACCAAGTAAACAAAGTATGGTGGAAAGGTTTGGGGCACTGACAATGAAAGCTGAAGGGGATTATCTGTTTAGAAGAGTGTCTTTATATTATCAAAAAATGTCTGCCTTTTAACTCATTTTTTTAAGAATATCCTTTTAAAGATATACTTTGTAGAGAATATTCCATATTAGTATCATTAAATGGCATGTGAATTTCAGATATTTTGCTGTCTATTATGTTTGGGAAACTTAGCTCTAAGATAAGTTTTATTCTAATATAATGAAGAAACATGCATTATATTTTATATATTCCAATCATCTCAATGTTCTTTCATAGCAAAAGGAGAAAGAGAACCCTTCTTGCAATGACCCAGATTCTCGGCAACTCCATGTAATCTACAAAACTAATGGGAACACACTTTAAACATGCTAGTCTAATATTCTTCATGATTTATTTTCCACCGGAGATCTGATGATTATGGGTTAATGCTAGGGTTTCTGGTTGTAGAGAATATCATATATTTAGTCACTTTCCAGATGTACTGCTAATTTTTGTGTTGTAGTTAACTGTTTGCAGTGTATATTACAATTTCCTGGTGTGAAAATATGATGATTCACTGTACAAAAAAAACGGATCTATATTTTTAGCAGCTGATACAACACACAGCGATCCTGTAACTACTCTTTAAGCTGAATTGTAATAAGATAGATTAATCTTTTGGTTTGTTACTCGATAAAGAATTTATATAAAAATTCAGGCTACAGATAACTATAATGATATGATCAGGTACAGTGCCTTGCGAAAGTATTCGGCCCCCTGGAACTTTTCAACCTTTTGCCACATTTCAGGCTTCAAACAAGAAGATATAACATTTTACATTTTTGGTGAAGAATCAACAACAAGTGGGTCACAATTGACAAGTGGAACGAAATTTATTGGATCATTTAAACTTTTTTTGTAATAGTAAAACTGAAAAGAGGGGCGTGCAAAATTATTTGGCCCCCTTCCATTAATACTCATCATACTTAATCAGTTTTGCACATCTAAAGACTGAAATTCTTGCCCATTCTTCCTTGCAAAACAGCTCGAGCTCTTTGAGGTTGGACGAAGAGCGTTTGTGAACAGCAGTTTTCAGCTCTTTCCACATATTCTCAATTGGATTCAGGTCTGGACTTTGACTTGGCCATTCTAAGACCTGGATACGTTTATTTTTGAACCAATCCATTGTAGATTTTGCTTTATGTTTGGGATCATTGTCTTGTTGGAAGATAAATCTCCGTCCTAGTCTCAGGTCTTTTGCAGACTCCAACAGGTTTTCATCCAGAATGGTCCTGTATTTGGCTCCATTAATCTTCCCATTAGGGATGAGCGAACTTTTGAAAAGTTCGGTTCGGTTCGCTTCGGCGAACTTTCTTGAAGTTCGGATTCGTACGAACCGAACCTAAAACGAACCTTATACGAACGAATATACGCATATTTGAGAATCTACACTAATACGTACGCTATTGCGAACATTCCCGCACAAATAACGAACATACAGTCTAGCGTTGTCAAAGGTACGCTACTTAACTGAATATGTACGCATTTGATGTGCCGTTTTTATTTTAACCAGATTCGTCTTAAAAGTTCTTAAACGAATCTGGTTCGTTACGGTTCTGTTCGCTCGTCCGAACGAACGTTCGGACGAACGAAAATAATAACCCATCTCGGCCATTCTCCTCCCAAAAGGGTGGTTTGACACGAGGGTCACACCAGGATACAAGGGATTGTAGGAGTAATAAATAATCCCTTGTATCCTGGTCTATTCTGTGAAAACGGTACAGTTTTGATGTGCCGTTTTTATTTTAACCAGATTCGTCTTAAAAGTTCTTAAACGAATCTGGTTCGTTACGGTTCTGTTCGCTCGTCCGAACGAACGTTCGGACGAACGAAAATAATAACCCATCTCGGCCATTCTCCTCCCAAAAGGGTGGTTTGACACGAGGGTCACACCAGGATACAAGGGATTGTAGGAGTAATAAATAATCCCTTGTATCCTGGTCTATTCTGTGGAAAAAGTAAACTTTATTTACGAACCTGATTCATACGAACTTGACGAAAGTTCGGTTCGGGGACGAACCGAACGTTCGGTAAAGTTCGTAACGAATCTGGTTCGTTACGGTTCGGTTCGCTCATCCCTACTTCCCATCAATTTTAACCATCTTCCCTGTCCCTGCTGATGAAAAGCAGGCCCAAACCATGATGCTGCCACCACCATGTTTGACAGTGGGGATGGTGTGTTCAGGGTGATGAGCTGTGTTGCTTTTATGCCAAACATATCGTTTTGAATTGTTTCCAAAAAGTTTGATTTTGGTTTCATCTGACCAGAGCACCTTCTTCCACATGTTTGGTGTGTCTCCCAGGTGGCTTGTGGCAAACTGTAAACAAGACTTTTTATGGATATCTTTGAGAAATAGCTTTCTTCTTGCCACTCTTCCATAAAGGCCAGATTTGTGAAGTGTTCGACTGATTGTTGTCCTATGGACAGACTCTCCCACCTCAGCTGTAGATCTCTGCAGTTCATCCAGAGTGATCATGGGCCTCTTGGCTGCATCTCTGATCAGTCTTCTCCTTGTTTGAGATGAAAGTTTAGAGGGACGGCCGGGTCTTGGCAGATTTGCAGTGGTCTGATACTCCTTCCATTTCAATATGATCACTTGCACAGTGCTCCTTGGGATGTTTAAAGCTTGGGAAATCTTTTGGTATCCGGCTTTAAACTTCTCCACAACAGTATCACGGACCTGCCTGGTGTGTTACTTGGTCTTCATGATGCTCTCTGTGCTTTAAACCAAACCCTAAGACTATCTCAGAGCAGGTGCATTTATAACACACAGGTGGATTCTATTTATCTTCATCAGTCATTGGATCATTCAGAGATCCTCAATGAACTTCTGGAGAGAGTTCTCTGAACTGAAAGTAAATGGGCCGAATAATTTTGCACGCCCAACTTTTCAGTTTTATTATTACAAAATAAGTTTAAATGATCCAATAAATTTCATTACACTTTACAATTGTGACCCACTTGTTGTTGATTCTTCACAAAAAAATTTAAAATGTTATATCTTTTTGTTTGAAGCCTGAAATGTGGCAAAAGGTTGAAAAGTTCTAGGGGGCCGAATACTTTCGCAGGGCACTGTACATACATACATACATACACATATGCATGTATGGAGTAGCACATATGGTACATGTACACTGTGATTAATATTCCTATGGTTGAGGTTGCTGCTACCATTGAAGTTGCTGAGGGCAGCATGAAAGTAACTAGCTCTGTCCACTGCACAATGGATGGAGCTGTGTAGTTCTGATGCTGGCTTTTGGCACCAGAGAAGCTCTGGGACAGCTGATTGGTTGGGCTGTCCAACTTCTGCCCATCCGATATTGATGGCCTATCCTGAGAATAGCATTTGAAAATAGTAAAACTCTAGCACTAGTTCATTTTAAAGCATCGTGATAGTTTATTCAAAAGGCATCACTACAAAGCAACGTTTCAAAACTATTGTCTGGGAGCAGAGGCCAAGGTCCAACACTGCCTGTACTCATCTTACCCTGGAGGATTATTATTCGGATAACACCTATTGAGGTAGACATAGTGCTGCTCTCTCCTGTACTTTTTTCTATCGTGAGGATAGGCCATCATTAGTAAATAGTAATACATTTTATAGAGGCTTCTTGTTTGGGAACCTTAATAAATAATAAATTTACATACACACACACAATTCATACATAAGAACAAACATATACACAACAAAGATAAACATAAATGACTGTACAAACTTACACCAAAATACACCCAATGGAAGTGGGGCAAAATATACTACATTCCTGATGAAGGATATGACTCAGGCTTAAAAGGATTGTGCCAAGTTTATGTTATCCCCTATGTACAGGATAGGGGACAACTAGCTGACCGCTGGGGGCTTGGAAGACTACCATCCTCACGATCCTGAGATTATCGCCCCATTCATTCCCTATGGGAGCAGAGTTCAGCGGTCTGCTATCTCTGGCGCTCCTATAGAGAATGAATGAAGCAGCAGTGCACATACTCGACCTGTCGCTTGATCAAAATGGGGTAACAGGTTCTTAGGATTAGTAGGGGTCCCAGCATTCAGAGTTATCCCCTATATCCCCTATGTGGATAATGGATAACTTATAAACTTGGCACAACCTCTTTAAAGAGGTAGTGCATACTTGTTAGAAGTGTTTCTTGACAATATGCTGATCACAAAGCACCCCACCCCTCAGCAGTCAGTTGCAAGTATTTGTTTAATTGTTTAATTTCCCTGCAGTGCCACGACATGAGAAATTAAGCATTGCACAGTGCCAATATAATTCAAAAAGTTGTCCGTAATGCAGAACATGTTCTTAAGAAAGATGGGGGGAGGAGGTGCAGTGGCTTCATAAATATCATTATACAGTTACAAGCCACATAAATACATAGGCCAGTTTCAGACAGGTATTTTCTGTTTGGGATACATGCTCTGTGTGATGGCGACATTTCGCCAGACGAAACACTGCTCCTATGACCTGAACTCAGAGCATCATATTAATTTCTGATGCTAATTTTCTGCTTGACTGTGGGCCTATTGTATTGTATTTACTGCATTATGTGAGTACAGGACAGTAGACCCATGGTTAATCAGGAACTCACAGCATCATGAAACATTATGATGTTGTACGTTTTGGTCAGAAGAACAATATTCGGTCTGGAAATTGCAATTCAGGTACTGCACTCACATAGAGTGCTGTTTCTGGACAACACATTTCTGTGAAACTGGCCATATGTTAAAAGCTGAATCACACAAAATTAGCAAAATTCTAGTCTCCAATATGCAAAACGTGTCATATTATGAATTTGTCCTTTTACTGCATAACAGCAGATTATGCTGTCAGTTATGGCGGACTGTGTCCTGTGCCAGTTAACTAAATATCAATACTGAAATAAAAACATATGATAGGAGAAGGTGAGGTCAAACTCTACCTCATAAGTGCAATGGTTGGTGATGAATGCTGACAGAATGGATTGCTAAGGGAAACAAGCAATGACATAACAGTAGACTCAGCTAAAATGGCCCAGCTAAGAGAAAAGTATAAAATGAAAAGTGAGAATAAACAACTCTAAAGTAACTTTTAGCCTGAGCTTTGTGACCTCTAAAGAAGGAGAACTATGTACACACTGATGGTTGGCCTTTTAGAAAGTCTTGAACACTTGCCAAATATGATTTCCCTCCTTTGACTGAAACTGCCCATAAAGCAAAACAAATGTAAAACAGTTTAACAGTAAAAAGTAAAAATCTGTATGTGTACGGAAACGGAACGGTTTCCTTAGATTTATATAGTGAACACATGCCCACATGTATATTACAACTCTGTATAACCAAAGGATAGACCATCAATGGTTACTTTTGGAAAAGCCCTTTAATTTTACTAAAGTCATCCACATACTTCATTTAATTTCTAACACTAAACTTTTTATTTATTACTTTTTACTTATTAACCCCTTATAACCAACCAATGTCTTCTGAAGGCAGGCGGTACAGGTCCTCAGTCTGCAGCAATGTCTGCCGGGAAATTAATGTTTGCCAGAGTGTTCTAGCACTAACAACTGACTGTTACTAACAGCCTGTGTTCTTACCACTGGATCCCACTTAACAGCCAGGGTCAGAGTAAATTTCAACCTGGCTGTTAACCCTTTGATCATTTCACAACCCATACAAGGGACTCTCCTGCGATCCGGTCATGGGGTTTCCCACTGACCTGATTGTAGTTCAGGGGGCAATACTCAGTCAACCCTGGAGCAGGGGCGCACCATCAATAAGGCGAGGTGAAAGGATTGACCCAGGCAGCACCAGGTAGGGGCAAGAGGGGAGCAGCAGAAGGGGGATTATCTGTTTCTGCAGTATAGTATTGGGAAGCACAGTGGGCACAATATGTGGTGCTGTATTACCCTGTATGTTTTGTAGCTCTGTATGTAATGTTTTCCAAGTATGTCTTTAACAGTAGGGGTTCAGTTAAGAAATTGGCATTTGGGGGAGCGCAGTTTCAGTTTTTGCCTCAGGCAGCAGAAAGACTAGATGCACCCCTGCCCTGGGGGCCTATGAAAAATACACATTAGGCATCCACATGACTGTAATTGTCTGAATAATGTAATTTAATTTTTAGGTTATTTAGTTTAGTGTGAAACATGAATTGCAGCAAAAATCTCTTTTTTCTACATTTTCACACAAAAAATGTACATAAATTACACCATAATTTATATGTATTCTGGAATAACATTAAAAAAATAATAGCATTTGTCCAAAATTAAACAAGGCCTTAGGCAGACATGAATAAAAAATTTAAAAAGTTACAGCTACATGATGGCACCACCCTCCTTGCACCCAGGGTCTTATTAGCATAACATCAAAAGCCTAATTTCTCCACAATGGGACCAACACCAATGATATATATTGACAAGCCTGCATCTGACATGTAAGATGGTTCCATAGCGAGCTATGTGGTGACAGATTCCCTTTGCAGGTCACTACAGGTAAAATTGAATATTACATAAATAATATTACATAAACTGAGTCAGCGGTAAACCATGGCAATAAACAGTAAACTGACAAAACCGCAAAAAGACCCATATTTTTCTATATTCTTTTACTAATCTCTTGCAGATCCACTTTCATCCTTTGAGTTTCTTGTAGGCATTCTTGTAGGCTCTATCAGAATACTTGTATTCTTGCCTCACTGCAACCTGTGCTGGGCAGATTTTATCGATTACTCTGCATCCAACTTAATTATTCATTGCAGATTATATGAAAACTAGAATGGGAAATACAAAAAGTGTGCCTTTAAGATACAATTAGCAGCAAGATGATTTATGAAGTGTCTCAACTGGAAATCCCAAGTGATTAGACAGTAGTAATTTAAAAGCTGTCCTGTTTCAGAGTAATTCCTATTTTCTAAGCACAGAAAGTTGTAAGAATAGTTTGATTCATTGTTTTAGTTTGATAAAGTATTCATTATTTTAGTTTGATCCTTCATGGAATTATCATAATTGGTGATTATTGATTGATTGATAAGTTAATTAATTATAGTATATTTAGTAGTAGAAGATAATAAAATATCAGTATGTGTCATTCAGATGAGCCACAACTTCTTAGAAGCCTAGCGAGAAGCCTACAGTTACAGTAGGCACCTTACTATGTCAATCTCAGCTGAAGGACAGGAAGTCATCTTTAATTATCCACTATTTCTGCTGTATTGCAAATTCCAGAAAAAGTGAGGTTAGTTATGACCATAGAATGGGTCATTGATAAGGGTGTGACTCCAGAATATTTACCAGAAGTGAAAAATGTGGGGGCCTTTTCTCGTTTGAGAATGGGCAATGGATGTCATATAGTGTACTTAAGCATCTGTACCAATGTATTTATGCATGTCACATGTTACTTGTATTTGAACCCATTTGTGGACTTTTTCAAAATGCATGGATGTAGCAATCAATAACTTGACATTTAACATACTCTGAAGAGTTGCTACACTCTTCTTTCAATGCAGACAAGTAATTTTATTGACAGATCATGGGGATGTTTCGACTTCACAGAAACGTCACCATGTTCAGTCAATAAAAGTACGGTTTGCTTTAAAAAAAAAGTGCAACAGCTCTTTAGAGTATGTTAACTAGTGATGAACAAATTATTGAAAAGTTCGATTTGGCTGCTTTGCCAAATTTTACAAAAAAATTTGGTTTGTGACAAATTACTTTGTCATAAAGCGCATTTCTTTGTAAGTAGTGGGTGCAATGACAGGGAGTGCCGATTGCGCTGCTCCCTGTCATTATACCCCTCAGATGCTGCATTCATACATGATCAAGGGATCTGATATAAAGTGTCATATTAAAAAATAAATAAATGAAAAATCATAGTTACCTGATCCATTTGCTCGCGACGGGTCGGCAGCTGCCATGTTGCTTGAGGATCCAGAGTGAAAACTTGCACACCCAGTGATGTTCATCACACCAGCTGGCGTGGTGACGTCATACGCCACCGCACAAAGGATTTCGTCTGAGATCTTCAACAAGATGGCAGTGGCCGGCCCATCATGAGCAAATGGATCAGGTAAGAACTCTTTCATGTTAAATCAATTTTATACCACAAAGCACGAGGAAATTCGGCTTTGCAGAGAATTTATCCTGAAATTTGAATCTTTTCTCAGCACTAATGTTAACTGAGGTTCGGGACTGGGATCTAACACTGCAAGTGTGACAGACTGGATCTATAGAGGTGGATGTCAGCATTGTGCTGCTGATTTATGATGTTATGAATTCGATAATGCATTATATACACAACTGTATCCAACTTTAAATTGACGCAACACAATAAAAAAACATTGAAAAGATCCAGTTAAAGGGACTTTACGAGATTCTGATATTGATTACCTATCCTCAGGATTTATCTGACACTAAGCTAAGGCTGTGGCATTCTGATGAACACTGCAGCCTCCTCACATTTTAGTACAGCACCATACTTTTAGTAGCGGCTGTGTTTAATATTTATTACAGCCCAGGCCCATTCTCTTGAATAGGACTGAGCAATATAGGGCATGTGACTGCAGAACATGACATCAATGGTCTACGAAGAAACTGTGGAGCTCATTGGAGCTGATTGTCAGGGGTCCGGAGAGTTGGACTCCTCCGGTCAGATATTGATGACATATCCTAAGGGCTGGTCATAAACATTCTACTCCTGGAAAACCCCTTTATATGTCAAGTTAATGATTGCTACATCTGTAGTATAAAGTAGGAAGGCTATAAAACAATACCGGTCTGAAAAAGTCAGGGAAACAATGAAAGCTAGTTCAAAACTTCAAAATACATTACACTTTTCCGTGGTGAATAAAGTGTCTACATTGTAATTTGAATATAATTTACAATTCTAAATTGCTCCAAAATTGAAAAATTATTCTAGCTTAAAAAAAATGTATTCTTGATATATGTGGATATCTAGATGGACCAGGATGTATAATCATTCAGACTAAGTAATGTATCAATATTTTCTCTTTCTTGTTATGTATAAAGCACTTTCATCTGAAAGTGACCTACATAAGTCCCAGTACAGTACATCAAATAATCCATTATTTAACAAATCAGTGAAGCACCTCCACAGAATGAAAGCAACTCATAGCTTTAATCCTGCTTCGATTAACTTCCCCCTCCACAGAAACCAGACCTTAATTTATATCAATTTGCAGTAATCTTTGGAAGAAAATGCAACTTCACTTACACATGCTGGTTGACAGCAAAATGAATTTCTCTGGCTTGTAGATGCCCTATGATGGTGCTTAATAAAAATTGTACTTGGAAACAATGAGGGAGGCTGAGTACCTTTTGTATGCTTAAACAGTCTTTGTGGTTAGATGGATGATGAGGGTTAATGATGTATGTTCTGCCTTCTCTCCACTAACATATGCAGGCATCATTTTGATTACCGACAAGACCTCAAGGACACTCTCACTGAGGTTTGTAGTCTTCAGCATAGGTAACCCTTTTTTTGTTCTTGTATATTAATATGTTTTATATTCCAGCCTACTAAGAAGCTCATTTATTTTGACTAAAGTGATTAATATAAGCGCAATACAGAGTGCATCACCAACATATTGTATTTGAAATTATGAATGTATCGTAGGAATAATGTTATGAGCAATGCCATAATGTCATATTAGAACTGCTCCTTTTGCCATCCGTATTGACTGATCAAGCAGAGGTGAGAAAATTAAATTACTGCCTACACAGTCAGTAGTTTGAGTGACCCGTTTTGACACAAGATACGGAGAAATCCGGTTTCCATTAAAATACGTAGTTTATTTATGCAAAAAGATAAACAGCCATATACACAGACCACAGCATGTATGCATTTCCAGTCATTACATACAGACCCATTTCATGGGTAAGGGTCTGTATATAATACCTGAAACATATGGACACTGAAGTTTGTGTATATTGCTTTTTTAGCTTTTTGCATAAACAATGGATTTTTATGGATGCTTGCTTTCTCTATATTTTTGTGTCAAGATTGGTACACCTAATCTAGGTGTTATCTGTACTTCCAGGGATTACTCACAGATTAGCTGGACTTCATATTTATGTATGCCCCATATACAGCAGTCTGTATTCTGTGAAGAGTCAGGATCTAGCTTTCATATGGCATACAAATATAAACTGTTGAAAACAATGTATAGACCGTGGACGTGCAGCATGAAAACCTATTATTGCAATCATTTTGCTTTAAAGTAAATGCATAATAGATCCACAGAGTCAGTTTGATAGTGCTGGGCACTTACGCTTCTTTAGAGGGGTTTCTCATGAAGCCAGCCTCTTTTCATATGCTTTTCTAGAACATATAGACTTTATAGAGGGAAAGTCATGAGGCAAAATGGATACTACATTTGGTGGTAGGTCCTTTTTAACCACAGTGAAAGTGATCAGAGCAATGTACATACCAAAAAGTCTTTCACTGGTTTGCTTTAATCTACTTCTCTCCCAAATTTTTGCAAACCTGTCCCTTAAAGGGGTTTTCCGAGATGATCCTCAGGATGGGTTATCAGTATGTGATATGCCTTCTCGCAGCATACCAAGCACATTGTATGGTAGCTGTGCTTGGTATCATGCTCAACTCCATTCACTGATACGCCCATGTGAATAGCCTTATTTATTATCATTAGCAGCAGATTCCAGAACATAAAATACGGGTCATATACAGATTGCAAATACGTTTGTGTGAAAGTGACCTAAGGATAACTTTTTGTTCAACTTTTTTCGAGGGTTGAGGTAACCAAAAACATTAATTCAGACATTTAGATTGTTTTTCATTTACTTTGTTTATTTTGCAGGATATTTCTTTTGTTTAGTTTTCTAAGTAAAAAAAAAACAAAAACGATCATCACCCCAGGGGTTATCAGGAGTCAGAGAGAGCCCCGTCGCGCTGACTAACAGTTCAGATTCCACTGTTGCTCATGGCTGCAGAATCTGAGAGTTTAAGAGTGTGTGATTGGAGTTACAGTGTCTCTGATTACGGCCACTGCCTATGGGTGTCAGCTTTGTAACAAAGCCATGATCTGTTATCAGCTCCTGAGCCAACATCATTTCCAAACTCCTGACATCTACTGTAGCTGGTATAAGAAGTTATAACCTCTTGGAATGGCAATAATTTGCTCTGCAATGCTTTACTTTTTTTGTACATTTCAGAAGATCTTTGTCAGGAATCTTGTCTTTTAATTTTTTTGCTGTGTTGCTATAATGCCAAATTTATAACCATTGTACAATTATTGATAAATTTAGTGTTCTTTAAACTTAAAACTTTTGACTAGATATTTTTACCTTAAGATGGGGCATGAACTTAACACATGTATATATGACTACTTTTCCCACTTTTCAAAAGTGGTGAGGTTAAAGAAAAATCATAAAAGGTGAAATGGTGAATACCAAAATGAACACATTTTTTCCATCAGAATTTTGGTGCAATGGGAATGATAAATTCTCCCAATAGTGTTATATTTTAAGTTGGCATACTGTCATCATTGACTTTATGATTTATGTTATAGTTTAACAGATATAACCAGTACAATACAACATGTATCATTGCAATACAGCCCTATGATGTACAGCTTGAAAGATAGAGTCCCAAAAGAGATAAATTTTGTCCATGAGGCAAAAAGGAACACTTTATCTGGGCAGAATCTGAGCCTTCATCTTCTTCACTCACATGTTCAAGGGATAGTTTGATAAGGTACTATCCCTCTATTGTGTGCAAGCTGTTGATACAGCATTAATGTTTAAGGAACATGTCTGTGGAATTATTACTTGTTACTGCTATTTAGTTGAAGATCAAACTGTCTTCTATCACCCACACCTTACATAAATTAGATGTAAGAATCGCATAGTATGTAACACTCAAGGATTTGCATAACATCAATTAAAGGGAGCTAAAACTAGTTATCATGTTGAAAGTGTTAAAGCACATTTTTGGCATTTTTAAGCTTAAACCCCCAAAGTAACTATTGGGTACAAAATACCATGTCTACACAACTGCCATATGATAACTGGGTGCGTAGAAAGCTACCGAAACAATGTAAATATAATTTGCAAAATATCAATATGCCAACAACAAACACCACAATAATTATATTTTCTCCTGCATGAAGAACATAACATAAATCTGAATTTTCATAGCTGAACGTCTTGTTTTTATCATTTACAAAGACAACAGGTGTGAGACTTTCTTGAAGCTCCTGTTATGATTTTCTTTTTTGTTAAATGTACAAATTTGTTGCATTTTATTTATCTACTATTTCTGCTTACATCTCCTTGGTTACACATAGCTAAATGGATGCTAAATTTGTGATTGCACTGAAAAAACACGCAAGACAGCTATATTATTTGTCTACATATTTCTGATGTATCATTGTGCTGAAGATAAATTAATTTTAAACTGATCTAATATATTTATCTATTTTAGTTCTTCCTTTTTGCTTTAAAAGGTTGTCTTAATGAAGTAATACATATTATGGGTGATGGAAACTTTATATCTAAATAATAGAGAAATAGTCACTAATTAATATGTCTATAATAGAAGATGTTCAGTGTATACAACACAATGTCTAATTGTGGGTTCCCCCGTTGCAGTTGATAACAGGGGGTCTCACAGCTTGCTGCTCCCACTATAATGTGTTACCTGCTGAGAGACGCAATGTAAATTCTCATTTTCCCTGCAGAGGGAATGAAGCTTTAGGGCTCTTATATGGAAATCAGATAATTATAATGTGAGACCAGCAGCCTTCTAATTCCAAGAACCAAATACAGCTCTTAGGAATGATTTTTAGGCAGCTTTGTATACCCTTTTAGTAATGAAATAATGGTCTGTCAAAAGAAGACCACCCCTTTAACTGTAACTATGGACATTTGTGTCATTAGTGTACTGTAAAACATGAATTCCCAAGGAAGTGATAAGTTAAAAGAAATTTGACTTAGGCGAAAACAGATGGGAGTTGACTGTTGTTGAAGGTGTCTAAAGGTGGGAGCTGGATCACTGAGGACTTTGACCATTTGCATTAGTTGTTTCTCAACAGTGAATACAAAACCAGATGACATGCTAGGCCAACAGAGATGAATGAATCAAATACAGAATTAAAATTTGACCCCAATTTTTCTAAAAGTTTGGATTCTATAGAATCAGAATTTAGAATAGAATCTTTGCAGAGAGATACAGATAGAGGGAGAGAGAGACAGAGACAGTGAGAACTAGATTGTCATTCACAGCTTTTCAGGAAAATTTAAGCACTTTTGAGTCACATCCAAATCAAATCAGATGCCCTATTCGGATTAATTGAATTTCCAGAAATTTGTTAAGCAATACATACCAATCATAAGGAACAGATAGGGGCAGAACTTCTAATGATTATTTATGAGCCACCTAACCTATCCCTACCTAATGTCATATCTGAAAATTAAGCAATGTTGAGAAGTTATGATGATGCATACAGCCAGTTAACATACTAATATAGATAACTAAATGTTACTTGCTTTCAGTGCTTTTACATCATTTATATTCTAGCATGTCCTTGTCTGAAAGAAAAAAATCCTACCAAATCCCACATTATGTGATAGATATTTCCTTCTAAAATTGTTATATGGTTCACCTATGGTCCCCCTTCCCTACCAACTTCATAACTTCATAGTCAGTTTGCTGCCTGACCCTTCACTCCGCTGAATATTCAAAACGTATTGCTAGCCCAAGCATTTTTTTTTCTTATTGTATTAGCCTCTCACCTTTTCTGGAAGCAGTTCTATTAATCTACTGCCCTTTATTTAAATGAGATGCAGTTCCCCAGACTTCCTATGAAATGTTATGTATATAATGTAAAGATGTAATTGATTTCTCCTTGCAAATGTAACAATGCCAGTAACAAATATTTGCTTTATTCATTGTTCTATAATTAAATAACAGATTTAATTAATAACAGAAGTTCAGATTTTTCTGTATCCTTAGGGTGGACAATGTTTATACACTGTTTTATTTTTTATGTACTGTACATTAAAATGACTACATTTTTGTTCAAGGGCATGTTTCATGTTTTCCTGAAATTATCTCACAGACTGGCATCTATATTGCCTTTGTATTTCACTTGAAAAAGTTAATTAATGGCTCTCTAAAAAGTCAATACTGAACAATACATTCTACTAGAGATAATCGAACACTAAAATGCTCGGGTGCTCGTTATTCGAGTCGAAATTTTCCCGATGCTCGGGTGCTCGTTTCGAATAGCGAACCCCATTGAAGTCAATGGGAGACTCGATCATTTTTTGCAGGGGACCAAGGCTCTGCCTAGGGAAGGCTGGGTGAAAACCTGGAAACATCAGAAAATGATGGAAACACCACGGAAATGGACAGGAAACAGCAGGGGCAGCATGCATGGATGCCTCTGAGGCTGCCTAATCCCACCATTACCCCAAATTCTCAGGCAACAGCCTGGTGGTTACCCTCATGGCAATTGTGCTCACCCAGACAAAGAAAGGCGAGGCACATGCCCATCACATGTTAGGGAAGCACCCAACTAGGTGCAACGAAGGTCCATCACCGCCAATTTTCAGGGACACGGTAATGGTGACCCACTTAAAAATGCTGCCTGACAACCTGGCGGTGAACCCCTGATTGTCTGTCTTTCAATAAGATTGCAGTGTAAAGCATGGTGGTGAGCCTCAGTAATAAGATTGGAGTGTAAAGCATGGTGGTGAGCCTCAGTATGACTTTTTGGATGGAGATTGCATGTGGTCACGTACTGCCTGGAACCCCATAGTCACCCCTTCTCTGATGTGCTACCCCAGAACATTCTCTACCCCAATTCGCAAGACCTTTTGCAGTCTCAGTGTGCAGACAGTGGGGATTTAACAGTGTTGTCTGAGGAGGTGGTGGACAATGGCGAGACACAGGTGTCGGGGGGTGAGGTAGTTGTATGGGAAGCAAGTTACAGTGGGGACTCCTTGAGAGGACTTTCTCATGATGGGACAAATTCAATTGTGTTTAGAAAGGCTGATGGGCTTCTGTCAGCAATGTGTGTATAGAACCCCATGGCCTTTCATAGAAATAGTCTGGCGATGACCCCAAGGCAATTTTCAGGGACACGGTAATGGTGACCCACTTAAAAATGCTGCCTGACAACCTGGCGGTGAACCCCTGATTGTCTGTCTTTCAATAAGATTGCAGTGTAAAGCATGGTGGTGAGCCTCAGTATGACTTTTTGGATGGAGATTGCATGTGGTCACGTACTCCCTGGAACCCCATAGTCACCCCTTCTGTGATGTGCTACACCAGAACATTCTCTGCCCCAATACGCAAGACATTTTGCAGTCTCCGTTTGCTGAAAGTGGGGATTTACCAGTGTTGTTTGAGGAGGTGGTGGTCAATGGCGAGACACAGGTGTTTAATACCGTATATGGCAGCTATCCGGAAAAATAGTTTGGAGAGAGAGAAAGATAGGAAAAAGACGTAAATTGTTTGGAGAGAGGGCCTGTAGGTGGACCTCCGGAAAAATTGTTTGGAGAGAGGGCCTGTAGGTGGACCTCCGGAAAAATTGTTTGGAGAGAGGGCCTGTAGGTGGACCTCCGGAAAAATTGTTTTAAGAGAGGGCCTGTAGGTGGACCTCTGGAAAAATTGTTTGAAGAGAGGGCCTGTAGGGGGCCCTCCTGAAAAATTGTGGTAAAAGAGTGCCAGTTGGACCTCTAAAAAATGGCGTTTTTTTGGTCAGCGTTAGGCAAAGACGACATGGAGGAGGAGGAGGAGTAGGAGGAGTTGAAAAGAGGAATCGGATATATAAGTAATATTCATCTTTAGCTGCTTTCCCCCAGAGGAGATTTGAATTCCGGTGAAATCCAGGCTTTATTCATTTTAATAAGCGTCAGCCTGTCAGCGCTGTCAGTTGACAGGCGTGTACGCTTATCGGTGATGACGCCACCAGCTGCACTGAATACCCGCTCTGACAGCACGCTAGCGGCAGGGCAGGCCAGCACCTCCAAGGCGTACAGCGCCAGTTCAGGCCACGTGTCCAGCTTTGAAACCCAGTAGTTGTATGGAGCAGAGTGATCGCTATGGACATTGGTATGGTCAGCTAGGTACTCCCTCACCATCTTTCTGTACAGCTCCCCCCTACTCTGCCTAGACTGGGGACAGGTGACAGTGTCTTGCTGGGGTGACATAAAACTGGCAAAGGCCTTGGAGAGCGTTCCCCTGCCAGTGCTGGACAAGCTGCCAGCTCGCCTACTCTCCTCCGCTACTTGGCCCAAAGAACCATGCCCTCTGCCGCTAGCGGCGTCAGATGGGAATGATTGTTTCAGCTTGTGCACCAGGGCCTGTTGATATCTATTCACTCTCATACTCCTTTCCTCTGCAGGGATGAGAGTGGAAAGGTTCTGCTTGTACCGTGGGTCCAGGAGAGTGAACACCCAGTAATCGGTGTTTGAAAAAATGCTTCTAACACGAGGGGCACGGGATAGGCAGTCTGCCATGTGCGCCAGAGTCCCAACACGCAAGAATTCCCTCTCCGCACTGGCCTGACTCTCCATTTCCTCCTCCTCCTCCTCCTCCAAGTCCTCCTCTTCAGCCCATACACGCTCAAGAGTTAAGGACTGAGCACTGGTACCCTCTTCTGTCTCACCGACATTCTCCTCCTCTTCTTCCTCATCCTCATCCCCCTCCTCCGATACGCGCTGAGAAACAGACCGGAGGGTGCTCTGGCTATCAAGCGACGTATCTTCCTCCACCGTCTCTTGTGACAAGTGCAAAGCATTCGACTTCATCCTGAGCAGTGAGTTTTTTAACAGGGAAAGCAGCGGGATGGTGAGGCTGATAATGGCGGCATCGCCGCTGACCATCTGTGTTGACTCCTCAAAGTTGCTCAACACCTGGCAGATATCAGACATCCACGTCCACTCCTCATTGTAGACTTGAGGAATCTGACTGACCTGACTACCAGTTCTGGTGGAAGTTGACATCTGGCAGTCTACAATCGCTCTGCGCTGCTGGTAAACTCTGGATAACATGTTTAATGTCGAATTCCATCTTGTGGGCACGTCGCACAACAGTCGGTGAGCGGGCAGTTGTAGGCGGCGCTGCGCTGCCCTGAGAGTGGCAGCATCTGTGGTCGACTTGCGGAAATGCGCACAGATGCGGCGTACCTTGGTGAGCAAATCAGACAGATTGGGTATGTCTTGAGGAACCGCTGAACTATGAGATTGAACACGTGGGCCAGGCATGGCACATGTGTCAGTCTGCCGAGTTGCAGAGCCACCACAAGGTAATGCCCGTTGTCACACACAACCATGCCTGGCTTGAGGTTCAGCGGTGCCAGCCACAGATCGGTCTGCGCCGTGATGCCCTGTAACAGCTCTTGGGCGGTGTGCCTTTTGTCACCTAAGCTCAGCAGTTTAAACACCGCCTGCTGGCGCTTACCCACGGCACTGCTGCTGCGCCTAGAGCTACCGAACGAAGGCGCCGTGCCCACGGATGGTAATTCGGAGGAGGAGGTGGAGGAGGAGGAGGGGTCGGAGGAGGAGGCATAGTACGTCTGAGAGACCGTGACCGAGGTAGGCCCCGCAATCCTCGGTGTGGGCAGTACATGAGCGGCTCCAGGGTTAGTTTCGGACCCAGCCTCCACCAAGTTAACCCAATGTGCCGTCAGTGAGATATAGTGTCCCTGCCCGGCAGCACTTGTCCACGTGTCTGTGGTTAGGTGGACCTTCTCAGAAACAGCGTTGGTCAGGGCACGGATGATGTTCTCTGACACGTGCTGGTGTAGGGCTGGGACGGCACATTGGGAAAAATAGTGGTGGCTGGGGACCAAATACCGAGGGGCAGTCACCGCCATGAGTTTGCGAAAGGCCTCGGTCTCTACCAGCTTATAGGGCAGCATTTCCAGGCTCAGCAATGGAGGCGCTCGTGCCGGGGTCCTGGGCAGGGGGTTGACTAGCAGAGGCAGCGAGTGACACAGGGGAAGGAGCAGTGGTGTGACCCGCAGGAGGTGGTGAACGGCCTTGGTTCCATTGAGTGGGGTGTTTAGCACTCATATGCCTGCGCATGCTGGTGGTGGTTAGGCTAGTAGTGGTGGCACCCCTGCTGATCCTGGTGTGGCACAGGTTGCACACCACAGTCCGTCGGTCATCCTCACTTTCTTTAAAGAACCTCCAGACTTGCGAACATCTAGGCCTCGCCACGGGAGCTTCACTACGTGAAACAGTTGCTGCTGATGCACCAGCTCTGGCCCTGCTTCTCCCTCTGGCCACACCACTGCCTCTTACAACCTAGTTCTGGTGCAGCACTCGCCTCCGCCTCAGAAGCACTGTCTTCACTCGGCTTATCAACCCAGCTTGGGTCAGTCACCTCGTCATCCTCCGATTCCTCAGTCTGCTCCCCCCTCGGACTTCCTGCCCTGACAACAACGTCACCACTGTCTGACAACCGTGTCTCCTCATCGTCCGACACCTCTTTACAAACTTCTTCCACTAACTTAACATTGTCATCATCATCACCCACAGACTGCAACAGTTGGAAAACTTGGGCATCGGGAACAAGGTCAGCAGCAACCTGAGAAGTGGTTTGTGACTCTGGGAAGGGTCCAGAAAACAGTTCCTCAGAGTATGCCGGATCGCATTCCAAATTTTCCTGGGAGGGGGCAGACTGGGGGGAAGGAGGTTGAGGTGGAGGAGCCAGAGGAGTGCTCCCTTGGGTAACGTGGATGGACTGCGGGGAAGACTGACTGGTGGAAAAATTACCTGAAGCATTGGCCGCAATCCACGAGATCAGCTGTTCGCACTGTTGTGGTTTCAACAGTCCTCTACCACGTGTCCCTGTAAGTTGAGACATGAAGCTAGGGAGTGTAGCTCTGCGGCGTTCCCCTGCTCCCTCATCAGCAGGTACTGTCTCATCCTGCCCAGGACCACGGCCTCTGCCCCCTGCAGTAATTGAATGCCCACGCCCGCGCCCACGCCCTCGTCCTCGACCCTTAGCCCTGGGGTTCAACATTTTCTGTATATAAGTGTATTATATAAAAAATAAAAAATAAATGGGCCTGCTGTACTGAAACCCACAAACTTGTTCAGTCTGGTTTAATTAAGTGACGTACAGAAAGTGTCACCTGGACAGAAAATTCCACGCTGCTGTGTGAAATGGATTTGTATCACTGAGCTAAAACAACAAAAAAACTATTTTTTTTATATATATATTTTTTTAGTTTTGTTTTTTTTGGAACGTGACGTGCAGAAACTATCGTAGAGCTAACTCACACCCTGCTGACGGTGTCTATTTTGACTGCGACCCAGACAAATGTCACACAGAGATTTTTGTGATCAAGCTATATACGTGAGAGCAAATGACCCGGTTGGATTAAGTGACGTACAGAAAGTGTCACCTGGACAGAAAATACGGATTGTAGTGAGTGTACTGAACTGTGACACACAGAATGGTTCCACACTGCTGTGTGAAATGGATTTGTATCACTGAGCTAAAACAACAAAAAAACTATTTTTTTATATATTTTTTTATATATAGTTTTTTTTAGTTTTTTTTTTTTTGTGGAACGTGACGTGCAGAAACTATCGTAGAGCTAACTCACACCCTGCTGACGGTGGCTATTTTGACTGCGACCCAGACAAATGTCGCACAGAGATTTTTGTGATCAAGCTATATACGTGAGAGCAAAAGACCTGGTTGGATTAAGTGACGTACAGAAAGTGTCACTTGGACAGAAAATACGGATTGTAGTGAGTGTACTGAACTGTGACACACAGAATGGTTCCACACTGCTGTGTGAAATGGATTTGTATCACTGAGATATAACAATAAAAAAAAGGGGTTATATATTGCGATAGCTGCACTACTAGTGCCAGCCAGCCAAGCCTGGAGACAAAAAAAAAAAATTCTTGTAGCCCTTAGAAGGGCTGTTGGGTTCTTGGGAGATCACTCCTGCCTAACAAATAACTAAATGCAGGCCCTAACACTCTCCCTGAAACGCAGCAGCTCTATCCCTAACGACATCCAGACAGCATCTGAGCCGAGCACCGCGGCCAGTCACTAGTATATTCCAGAGTCACCTGATCAGGCCAGCCAACCCCTGCTATCGACATGTAAGGGCCCCACGTGATGCTGGGTGTACCGCAGAGTCTCCTGGCTTGAGATTGGCTGAGATTTTAGGAGCCAAAAATGCACAATGCGGAATTTGCCATTTCCTCGAGCATGGCGAGATACTCGTCCGAGCAGCGAGCACTTACGAGTACCGTAATACTCGAACGAGCACCAAGCTCGGACGAGTATGCTCGCTCATCTCTACATTCTACCTTACATTCTATAAAACAATTGGCCACTTTCTGGTTACTGTTGACTAGTGTTGGGCGAATCGAAGCATCCAAAATAGAATTTGATCAGAAGTTTAGGAACAATTTGATTCCCAACAAATCCCAATTTCCTCACACTTCATGGAAATAAATCATTTTTTTCCCTAAAACAGCTGCTACACGCACTACAAAGCTAAAGTAAGAAGCTTGGGAATGAGAGATCACCCATAATGCCATGTAGTAAGCAGCTAGCCAGCTCCTGTGATGTCAAAGTCCTTTAAAAGCCTCATCCCGCATGGTCTCTGCTATTTCACTGTGAGCTGAGCATAGGGAGAGACGTGACAAGCGCTAGGGAAAGTGTTGCTAAAGGCTCTTAATAGTGGAATATTGGATACGGCGAGTGCAGGGACAGTGTAGGGAGATTGCAGAGAGAGTTTTTACACACTTTAGGGAGAGCATAGGGAGAGCATACGTAGACTGCAGGAACAGTGCACAGAATGTAATCTGAAGCTGAAGGGCTCCATAGGAGACAGAGGAGTTTGCATCAATCCCTGTGTAAGGCACAGAGCTATCTAATAGATCAGTGTCCTCCTTGTTTAATAGATAGGCAATACTATTAGGCCTTGATTGTCAAATTGGGGTGAAGTAGCTTTATAATTTTGCTGTTTTTGGGATGTCCATATTGTTTAATAAAAAAACTATTCTATTTTGCCTTGATTCTTAAATTGGGATGTATAACATGTCTACTTCTACTGTAAGTGGGGTGTCAACCTTGTTTAATAGATAAACAAATCCATTAGGCCTTGATACTAACATCGGGGTGATTAACCTGTCTACTTCTACTGTTAATAGGGTGTTCATGTTGTTTAATAGATAAACAATTCTATTACGCCTTGATTCTCAAATTAGGGAGCATAACCTGTCTATTTCTACTGTAAGTGGGTTGTCCACCTTGTTTAATAGGAAAACACTTCCACTAAGCCCTTGATTGTCGAATTGGGGTGAATAACCTGTCTACTTCCACAGTAAGGGGGTGTCTAACTTGTTTAATAGATAATCTATTCCATTACACTTTGATTCTCAAATTGGGGTGAATAATCTGTCTACTTCTACTGTAAGGGGGGTGTCCACCTTGTTTATTACATAAAAAAATCTATTAGGCCTTGATTCTCAGATTGGGGTAAATACCCTTTCTAATTCTACTGTTATTGTGGTGACCACCTTGTTCAATAGATAATTCCATTAGGCTTTGATTCTCAAATTGGGGTGAATAACCTGTTCCACTTTGTTTATTACTTAAGCAATTCCAATAGGCCTTGACTCTCAAATTGGGGTGAATAACCTGTCTTCTTCTACTGTACGTGGATGCCTAACTTGCTTAATAGATAAACAATTATATTACGCTTTGATTCTCAAATTGTAGTGAATAATCTGTCCACTTATATTGTAAGTGTGGTGTCCACCTGGTTGTCACAGTGACTGTTTCAGTATGAGAAAGAACTAGCTATGCACGAAGGTACACTCTCCCTGCAGGCCAGGATATAGGTGATAGAACATTCTCTATAACGACTTAATTTGGAATGAAGCAAATTTCTTGAAAAAATTTTGCCAGGCGCCCGAATCAAATATTTGAAAATGTCACTAATCTTTGCTGCTAACGATTGTGTTTTTAAAATATCTATATGATACTTAGTAACAGAGCCTTTGTTGAAATTCTGTCTCATTTTCTATATTTCATAAAGTATGTCCCCTTGTTTGCCAAATCTTTTCTGCTGTCCATACAAAGGTCTTGTCCATAAAATGACAGCTGATGGAGCGTCATGTGACCAGACAAATCACCTCCATGTGATGTCTACACAATTCAAATACACTGCATCTGTCATCTACACGTGTATTGTTGGGAGCTTAGTGAAGGTGTAGTGTGTTTGAATGGAGGAGGCTAATTCATATATCTGGTCACATGACATCAGTGGCCATCATACAGACAGGACCTCTATGCGGATAGAACAGACGATTTACTAAACAAGGGGACTTGGCTTATGAAATATAGCTAACTGCATAGAATATTAACAAGGGCTTTAAAAGTAAGTGCCATGTAGTCATAGTCATAGAAGGTGCCCAATCTGTTTAAAAATGGGTAAGATCTCTGGTCTTTCCAAGACAAAGAAGTTTGGGAACACAGTCAAGTTTTTATCCGTAGCTGAAGATTTAGCTTCTATTAGAGATGTAATTAAACACCAAAAAAGGAGACCAGCAAAATAATAAAATATAAATACCCTCAAAGCAAAGCCTATGGCACAAAATTAAACACACAACCTATAAAAAAAAAATGCCAGACCGCCATTTATATAGAAAAATGTATATTCAATATTTTATTAGTTTTACACCCATACATGACACAGTGGAAAATTATGCAAGCAAGAGAGGCGGCATCAACGGTAGTGAACACAACAAGGGAAATTCATATAAGTCCCATAATTATATTTCAAAAAATAAAGTGCAAGTGCATCAATGACAATACATAAAGAAAAATATACAGGGACAACCAATATTACCCATGATGTGTCACATCCACGATGGCGCCAGCCCCGACGTGCATTTCGGCGTACCTTCGTCTGGGGGTGGCGTCATCACCGAGGGACACACATTTTAAATGCACAACAACCAATAATAGTTCTCCATGTGGCCAATGACAATCAAGAAGATGGAAGAAGCTGAATATAACTAGATAGACAACTCACGGTAAGTTCAAAACTTCCCTCATGCACGTACGAGCAAAGATGCGAGATATCGCGAGAGCCAACACGTGACATAGTCACATGAGCGTTACCTGATCATGTGATGGCACTGAAGCCACCCGCGATGTATATACATCACAGAAAGCCATCAGCCCCATCCACATTATGCACAGGCCTGGCATCTATCGCAAAAAGAGCAATTGAATATAGATAATAAGTGATACATATATAATGTGATGATAATTATGAAATAGCAAAAAATAATAAATAAATATGAAATAGCAAAAAATAAATCTATATATTATAAATCCCGTGAAAAGTAAAAAAAAATAAAAATAACAAATGTGCCAACAATATAGTGAATATAAAACCACAATACAAATAAATATATAGTGAATCATGTGAATGAAGTAAAAAAAAGTGAATACACATAATATAAAAAGTATTGTACATAAAAATTACAAAAAATTACTGCACAGACCTGAAACACAAAAAGGGGGAATACATGATTAAAAAAAGTAAGATAATACATTACCACTAGAGATGAGCGAATATATTCATAAAGATTTGTTATCCGCATGGATATTTGCGTACTCGTATATTTGCGTACTCGGCCGAGTAGCGTGTGAAATTCGTGTTTTTTTTTTAACTCCTCCCTGCATGTTTAGCGCCTATTTCTTAGCCAATAAACATGCAGGGAAGCCTGGGGGACCTCCTGCCACCTACTACCTTTTCTATGTGTCTAGGAGTGATTAACTGCCTGCATCAGGTGACGTGCTATTAAATATATACGTACGCCTGGGGCTCGGATCAAACACCTTGTGGTTTTAGGAGAGGGAAAGTGTGATAGGGTGTGTGTGATAGGGATAGCAAAAGCGTACGAAATAGAAGAATATTCGTTTCTATTAGGGAACTGCATTTGTGACCCAAAAGTCTTTTTTAAGACTACAATCCAGCTACAGAAGTGCAAATCATATTTCTGCAAGCAGCCCAGCAGAAATATACTACAGTCTGTAGAGTCATTGTCTGATCCTACAGATACAGAATACCCTCCAGTGTTGCTTGCTGTAATTTGTGCTGTATATCATACATTAGGTGCTCTCACAGTGTCATATAGTGTGTGATACTGTAAGGCATCTATTCTAATACAGCTGATACGTACATTAGTATAGTGTGTATACTGTGGTGCATATTGTGCGTGCATTATAGCATTTTGTGCACACGTCTGCAAGCTAACTTCATACATCCTATACTTATATAGAGGTAAAACTGGTAGCGGTGGGAGACGTGGGTGTGGAACTTGTGTGGTGGGCAGAGGCGGTGCCCGTAGTAGTGTGCAGGGGTGACACTGTGCCTGCTGCTGTGGGAGCAGTTGAAAGAAGCCAATTCAAGATGCCTGCTTTTCTGCAAAAGCTTGCAGGGTACACCTTTGACCGACCCCCAAGAGCAAGAGAATGTGCTGAAATGGATGGCGGAGAGCGCATCCAGCCATATGTCCACTGCCCCGTCTTCCAGCCAGTCCACTCATGACAGCCAGGGGAGTGGACCTGTCCATCCTCCACCTCGCCTTCCTTCTCCCCAGCCTGGATCCTCTACGGTCTAATCTCATGTGGAGACTTACTCACTGGAACTCTACAGTGAACCATTCCCGGATGTGCTGCCGGAGGAGATTCTCTGCCCCGATTTGCAAGAGCTGGTGCAGTCTCAGGGTGATGAGGGTGGGGATTCACCTGTGGCATCTGAGGAGGTGGTGGACGATGATGAGACACAGGTGTCAGGGGGTGAGGTAGTTGGCAGAGAAGTAAGTCAGAGTGGGGACTCTGAGGAAGAGCTGGGTGATGATGAGGGGACAGATCCGACTTGGCTGGATCAGGCACAGGAAGAAAGCGGTTCTGAGTGTGAGGCAACATCAGCACCACAACCAGTTGGGAGAGGCAGTGGGCTGGGCAGAGGGAGAAGCAGGGCTCAAGCTACTACTTCCCCAAGTGTTCCCAGGGATCAAGCTCCAGTGCGCAAAGCTTTGGGTGAACCTGGTGGAGGCTGGGACCGAGTCTGACCGTGGGCCTGCTCATGTGCAGGACCAACTTTGATGTCTGTTTCACCGGCACATTACGCTTCTTCCTCCAAGCCCCCCCCCTTTACCTCCCCCTCCTCCTCCTCCAAAAGAGTATTGATGGCCACATCGCGGAGTGTCAGTAGCTCAATGCGCAGCAGCACAGCGGTGGGGAAGCGTCAGCAGGCCGTGCTGAAGCTGCTTAGCTTGGGCGACAAAAGGCATAGGGCTCAAGAGCTGTTAGAGGGCATCAGGGGGGAGACGACTGTGTGGCTTGCGCAGCAGAACCTGCAACCAGGTCTGGTTGTTTGTGACAATGGGCGTAACCTGGTGGCGGCTCTGAAACTTGGTGGACTCACACACGTGCCATGCATGGGCCACGTACTAAACATAGTGGTCCAGCGGTTTCTTTAGACCTACTCCGAGCTTGCTGTGTTGCTCACTAAAGTGAGCCGCATCTGTGCACATTTTAAGAAGTCCACCACAGATGCTGCCACCCTCAGGACAGTGCGACAGCGGTTACAACTCCCTGTTCACCGGCTGCTGTGTGACGTTCCCACACGTTGGAATTCAACATTGCAAATGATAGCCAGGGTGTACCAGCAGCGAAGGGCAATAGTAGACTGCCAGCTGACAGCTTCCCAGAGAGGTGGTAGTCATGCCAGTCAGCTTCTTCAGGTGTATAATGAGGAGTGGACATGGATGGCTTAGGCCCCTTTGAGGAGGCAACACATATGGTTAGCGCAGGGCCGATTCTAGCTCTTCTGCTGCCTGAGGCAAAAATTTAAATGGCTCCCCCCCTCCCATTAAAGGGTTTGAGTCATCTTGGACAATGGGGGTATATCGCTAGTATATGCCCCCATTGTCTAATAGGTGCGGGTCCCACCGCTGGAACACACACCTATATCCAGAACGTAGCCCCGAAAGTGAAGGAGGGGGCACTGCGCATGCGCAGCCGCCCTCCATTCATTTTCTATGGGGCCGGTGAAAAAAGCAGAGCGCTGGCTCGGCTATTTCCGTCGGCTCCATAGAAATGAACGGTAGCGGTGGCAACACATGCGTGGTACGCTCCCATTCACTTCTATGGGTAGCCGGCTTGGTGATGGCCGGACCAGAGTCCTCCAGCCACCACCTTGCAGGGCTCCTTTCTGAATATAGGTGTGGGTCCCAGCGGTGGGACCCGCACCTATAGGACAATGGGGACATATCCTAGCGATATATGCCCTCATTGTCCATGATGGGACAACCCCTTTAAAAATTTGTATGAAAGTCAAGTAGCTACCAAACTCCAAGACT
The DNA here is from genome assembly GCA_900303285.1 of Rhinella marina. NCBI lineage: Eukaryota > Metazoa > Chordata > Amphibia > Anura > Bufonidae > Rhinella > Rhinella marina. Next base: position 54,808 of record ONZH01028590.1, read on the forward strand.
GTCCTGCCAGATCTGGGGCGGTACAAGTACAGATAATGTTATTGATATCACCTGCAGTGCTATGTAACACCACAGGTAGCACAATGATAAGTACAAATACTATAGTAGATGTTACCTGCAGTCCTATGTAACAGCACACCTAGCACAGTGATGGCTGAGTACAGAAAATGCAGTAGTGTTACATACGACTGCAGTAGTGTTACCTGCAGTCCTATGTAAAACCACGAATAACACTAGTGCTGATAATGTGGTAGTATTACCTGCAGTCCTATGTAAAACCACAGATAACGCTAGTGTAGATCATGTGGTAGTGTTACCTGCAGTCCTATGTAAAACCACACATAATACTAGTGTAGATCATGTGGTAGTGTTACCTGCGTCCTTAGTGTGCCTCCCTGTGCCTCTTCCGTGGACTCCATGCTGGTGGCACTGCCTCCTCTTCGGTCTTCTTCTTCTTTCCCCGACAGAATGTCCTGATGCAGCTGTGTCAAGACATAAGAACACTGTGGGCATGGTGACGGTGACAGACACGGACAGACAAACAGGGACAGACACATCTGTGCATCTTTCACAGTGGAAATACCCTGTTTGAGACCCCTCACAGATATGCCCTCTCTGTGCCCCCTCCAGAGTAGTAATGCACTCTGTGGCCCCTTAACAGTATTATTGCCCATTGTGCCCTCTTCACAGTAGTAATGCCCACTCTGTGCCCCAATAATAGTTATACCCTCTGTTGACCCTTTATAGTAATAATGCTCTCTGTGCCCCTTTATGGTAGTAATGCCCTCTGTGCCCTTTTATGGTAGTAATGCCCACTGTGCCCACTTTGTAGTAGTAGTAATGCCCACTACGCCGCCCTTATGGTAGTGATGCCCACTGTGTGTCCTTTGTAGTAATAATGCCCTCTGTGCCCAATTAAGGCAGTAATGCCCACTGTGCCACCATTATGGTAATAATGCCCACTGTGTCTCCTTTGTAGTAGTGCCCACTGTCTCCCCCTTATGGTTGTATTTCCCACTGTGCCCCCTTTGTACTAGTAATACCCACTGTGCCCCCTTAGCATTAATGTCATCTCCTCTGTGGCCCCTTTGTAATATAAATGTCACCTGTGCACACACACACACACAGGACCTACTCACCTTCTCATCCTGTTCCTAAAGTGCTCTCCCCTGGAGACGCAGATCGTTATGCTTATTCAGATCCTGAGCTGCAGGCTCCGCCCACATAGACCGGCAGCACTATCATGCCTGCAGGCTGAATGGTGAAGCAGGGAGAAATCTCCCAGCTTCACCATTCTGTGCGCTGCGGGCCTGAAGAAGAGGAGAAGAGCAGGGAGCTGAGCAGTGACAGGAGATCAGCTCCCTGCGCTCTGGGAAGGGAGGAGGCTGAACAGCAGCTAAAGGGAACACGGGCGGCATCCACCAGCAGTGTTTAACTTCTGTGTGGATGCCGCCCCTCAAACATACAGAAAACTGCCGCCTGAGGCGAGATTCTTATCTCGCCTCATGGCAGAAGCAGGCCTGGGTTAGCGGCAATGCGGACATCATCAGCGTCACCATCCCGCTGCTGTGTCTCATCCAAAAATCCTTAAAGAACTTAATATCAGAGTATTTAGGCATGTCACAGGAGATGGGGGAAGACAGTCCATTGTTTGCCAGCCAGAGCACCCTCACATCAGTTTTGCAGAGCGAATTACAGGAGGAGGAGGTAGAGGAGACTCTAGGCCACACTACAGGGAGCGATTCGATGACAGCAGTTCAGCGGATATGGGCTGAGGAGGAGGAATTGGAGGTGAAGGTAGAGGTGGAGGAGGAGGAGGAGATGGATAGTCAGTCGATTGAGGAGAGGTAAGTGTTGTGCTGTGGGACTGTACCTCACATGGCTGACTTTATGTTAGGCTGCCTTTGTCGCGATCCTCGCGTGAAGACCATTCTGGCCACCAATGATTACTGGGTGTACACCCTCCTAGACCCATGGTGTAAGGACAATTTCCCAACTCTAATTCCTGTGGAGGAAAGGACTACAAGGGTCAATTCATACCACAAGGCCCTGGTGCAAAAAATGTTACAAGTATTTCCATCTGACACCGCTAGCGACAGGGGACGGACTGCAGTGGGCCAAGTAATAGGGGAGAGGAGGGGAAAAGGCAGTGTGTCCATCAAGGGCAGGGGTGCACTTTTTGCCACCCCAGCCAGAGTGTACCACCTGTCCACAGGTTAGGCAGAGTAGGGCGGAACTGTACCGCAAGATGGTGAGGGAGTATGTCGCAGACCAGCGTCCTGAGCGATGACTCCACGCCATACAATTATTGGCTGTCCAAGCTGGACAAATGGCCTGAACTGGCGCAGTACGCCGTGGACTGCGTACTGTCGGAAAGGGTCTTTAGTGCTGCTGGGGGGATAATCACCGAAAAACGGACCCATCTGTCGACTGACAGTGCAGACAGGCTGACGTTCATCAAGATAAACAAGTCGTGGATATCCACCCACTTCTCTTCCCCACCGCAGAATAGCAGCTGAAGTCCATAAGAGCCCTTGTATCCTCCTCCTCTTCCTACTCCTCTGCCTCCTCCTCCTCCTCTATTACAGTTGCTGACGACACAATATTTAAGGACGGCCAACAGGCTCTCTAAATTCAATATTTACGGAGGGCCAAAAGGCTCTCTAAACTCAAATTTTTGCGGAGGCCCAAAAGGCTCTCTAAAATCAAATTTTTGCGGAGGGCCAACAGCCTCTCTCAACTGAATTTTTACCCAGGGCAAACAGCCTCTCTAGCCAAAATTTTTTAAGGAAGGTAAACAACCTCTCTCAACTGAATTTTTACCCAGGGCAAACAGCCTCTCTTACCAAAATTTTTAAGGAAGGCCAACAGCCTCTCTCAACTGAATTTTTACCCAGGGAAAACAGCCTCTCTAACCAAAATTTTTAAGGAAGGCCAACAGCCTCTCTCAACTGAATTTTTATCCAGGGCAAACAGCCTCTCTAACCAAAATTTGTAAGGAAGGCCAACAGCCTCTCTCAACTTAATTTTTACCCAGGGCAAACAGCCTCTCTAACCAAAATTTATAAGGAAGGCCAACAACCTCTCTCAACTGAATTTTTACCCAGGGCAAACAGCCTCTCTAACCAAAATTTGTAAGGAAGGCCAACAACCTCTCTCAACTGAATTTTTACCCAGGGCAAACAGCATCTCTAACCAAAATTTATAAGGAAGGCCAACAGCTTCTCAAGACACAATTTTAATGGAAGGTCAATAGGCTCTCTACACACAATTTTTACCGAGGACAAACAGACTCTCTACAAAAAATTTTTACGGAGGGACAACAGGCTCTCTACACACAATGTTTATGGAAGGCCAACAGGCTCTTTACACACAATCTTTACGTTGGGGCACAAAAGGCCTGTTGCTCGCCTACTGTCTCTCTCCAAAAACTTCATCCTGAGGCCATTTTAGTGGCTATTTAAAATTGTAGTTTTTCGGTGTTTCACCTACTGTCTCTATTCCAAAATTTCTGCCTGAGGTCCAAGTACTACTGGCTTTTGAAAACGTTCCTCCTCCTCTGCGCCTACTGTCTCTCCAAAAAAAACTTCAGCATGTCAGCATTGATCACTTGTTCAGTCCGCTACCAGTGTCCGCCACCTTACAGCAGCCATTCACATCCTGTCACCCAGCTTTCCCATGTATGATGCTGTAAAATCTGAGTTGATCTAAACATAAGTGATAAATCCTGACACACATGACTATTAACTTCTATTAGATCATAATCACCCAGCTTTCTTAGAGTCCTGATCAGCAAGTTGTCATTCAAAAATATCAGAAAGTTGAGTGACAGCTTCTCTATGCTTGCAAGTGGTAATGGTTTCACTGTCTTGAATTTATACGCAACAGCAGAGTAAGGCTACTTTCACACTAGCGTTTTAAAATTCCGGTATTGAGTTCCGTCATAGGGGCTCAATACCGGAATAAAACGCTTCAGTTTTGTCCCCATTCATTGTCAATGGGGACAAAACTGAACTGAAGACAACGGAATGCTCCTGAAAGCATTCCGTTCCGTCTTCAGACCGGAGAACAAACCGCAGCATGCTGCGGTTTGCTCTCCGGTCCAGGCATCCGCACCAAGACGGATCCGGAATGACCCCCAATGCAAGTCAATGGGGGTGGATCCGTCTGGTGTGACCATAATGGTAACCGGATCCGCCCTCCATTGACTTTCAATGGAGTCCATTACGGATCCGGGTACACATAGACACATACAGACATAAACATACACACACATAAAGACATACAAACACACATACATACTTACATGCTCCCCGGCAGGTCTTCGGAGCGTCAGGACGGCTCACACAGGTCACGATTCCCCACAGCGCCCTCTGCTGGGCGCCTGGTGGAATCGTCAGATGACGATTCCACCAGGCGCCCAGCAGAGGGCGCTGTGGGGAATCGTGACCTGTGTGAGCCGTCCTGACGCTCCGAAGACCTGCCGGGGAGCATGTAAGTATGTATGTGTGTTTGTATGTCTATATGTGTGTGTATGTTTATGTGTATGTATATGTATGTACTGTGTGACATGTGTGGGGCCGGAGCGCGGTTCCGGCTCCACACATGTCACTGCGGCAGGCCTGATCCGGCAGCACCCTTCACCTGCCGGATCAGGCCTGCCGCCAGTGTGAAAGTAGCCTTAACAGAGTAAATTATATGTAGCAATAGCATACGATTTATCGGACAAGGTCCTGTCGCTCCTTGCACTGTCTCTGCCTGCTCCATGCTTGCTGCCCCTGGTGTTCCCTATCCATTTCCGTGGTGTTTCCATCACTTTCAGAGGTTTTCAGGTGTTTAGGCAACCTTGCCTGCGAAGAACTTGTGTCCCCTGCAAAAATGCTTGTATCTCCCATTGACTTCAATATAGTTCGTTATTCGGTATGAATATACAAACTTTTGGAAAAGTTTGTACCGAGTACTGAGCACACGAGCATTTTAATATTCGCTCATCTCTAATTACCACATAATTATACGCTGCATGATTGTACATCAATATGCGAACCCAAAGTGAACACATATATGGATAAAATAATTACATTAAAAATTAATATTAAAAGTTAAAAACAACACCTAAGACAGGTGGAGGACCCAACGAAAAGCAAAATGTCTCCAAGAAAGCCGAGAAACCGATAGACTCATTCAGGCCATTAGGACGTAATGTTTTCAGTCTCCAGATCCATTTACATTCCAGTTATGTTCACTTTGGGTTCGCATATTATGTGAAGCTATTTAATATGTAGTTGTATGGTGTTGGATTTATATCAATCATGTGGCTCACTATCATGCATATATAAGCATATATAATTATTTTTTTATTTAATTTTTATTTGTGATATGTTAGTGGTGGATGTTTTTTCTTTTGATGTACAATCATGAAGCGTATAATTATGTGGTAATTAGAGATGAGCGAGCACTAAAATGCTCGGGTGCTCGTTATTCGAGTCAAATTTTTCCTGATGCTCAGGTGGTCGTTTCGAATAACGAACTCCATTGAAGTCAATGGGAGACTCGAGCATTTTTTGCAGAGGACCAGAGCTCTGCATAGGGTAGGTTGCGTGAAAACCTGGAAACCTCAGAAAATGATGGAAACACCACGGAAATGGACAGGAAACAGCAGGGGCAGCATGCATGGATGCCTCTGAGGCTGCCTAATTGTACCATTATGCCAAATTCTCGGCAACAGTCTGGTGGTGACCCTCAAGACAATTGTGCTGACCCAGACCAAGATGGGCAAGGCACATGCCCATCACATGTTAGTAAATCACTAGGTGCAACGAAGGTCCATCACCGCCTGCGGGTGACACCACTGCCCATGCTGGCACTGCTGTCCTATCCTCTGCCCTACGACGCAGGCATAAGCCTGACACAGCGTGGTGACAGCTTGGTGACCAAGTTAGATTGAGGTAGCAGGTGAACCACCCAAACATTTACCCTGACGCAGCATGGCGGTGAACCCAGAGTGACCAAGTGAGACTGAGGTAGCAGGTGAAGCACTTAAAATTTTACCCTGACACAGAATGGCGGTGAACGTCAGACGCCGCCTGCATGAGATTAGGGATAGAGCTGCTGTCTGTCAGGGAGAGTGTTAGGGCCTCAATTTAGATTTTGGTTAGGCAGGAATCATGCTCAAAGAACCCAACAGCCCTTCTAAGGACTACAAGCACCTTTTTTTTGGCTCCTCCGGGCTGCTGCATGAGATTAGGGATAGAGCTGCTGTCTGTCAGGGAGAGTGCTAGGGCCTCAATTTAGATGTTGGTTAGGCAGGAATCACCCACAAAGAAACCAACAGCCCTTCTAAGGGCTACAAGCACCTTTTTTTTGGGTCTCTTCCTGGCTCCTGGCTGCTGGCTGGGACTTTTAGTGCAGCTACCTCCATCTTGGCTGCACACTTTTAGGGTGTGAAATTAGAATGTGGTTAGGCAGGAATCATCCACAAAGAACCCAATGGTCCTTCTAAGGGCTACAACGACCTTTTTTTTGGCCTCCTCCTGGCTGCTGGCTGGGACTTGTAGTACAGCGACCGCCATCTTGGCTGCACACTGTTAGGGCCACAATTTAGATTTTGGTTAGGCAGGAATCACCCACAAAGAACCCAACGGTCCTTCTAAAGGCTACAACGACCTTTTATTTGGCCTCCTCTCGGCTGCTGGCTGGGACTTGAAGTGCAGCTACCGCCATCTTGGCTGCACGCTGTGCACAGCGACTGGTGGTAGAAGGCACAGCACGTGGTCCACACAGACCCAAAAGAAATTGCCCAAAGTCCTCTCAGTACTCATTTTTGCTGCTGCTGGTGCTGCTGTACCTTGGCTTGCTAGGATCTGTAGTGCAGTCTAGGGAATACGTTTTTTCTATAATTTCTATACACTACAGTCCAGTGAACAATTATGTAGTGTACTGTACAGTAGCGTCAGTCTAGGGAATACGTTTTTTCTCAGTTATATGTACTCCAGTCCAGTGAACAATTATGTAGTGTACTGTACAGTAGCGTCAGTCTAGGGAATACGTTTTTTTCTCTCAGTTATATATACTACAGTCCAGTGAACAATTATTTAGTGTGCTGTACAGTAGCGTCAGTCTAGGGAATACGTTTTTTTCTCTCAGTTATATATCCTACAGTCCAGTGAACAATTATTCAGTGTGCTGTACAGTAGCGTCAGTCTAGGGAATACGTTTTTTCTCTCAGTTATATCTCCTACAGTGCAGTGAACAATTATTTAGTGTGCTACACAATAGCGTCAGTCTAGGGAATAAGTTTTTTCAGTTATATGTACTACAGTCCAGTGAAAAATGTAGTGGTTTGTGGTAAAATAGCCGCCATTTAAAGACTACGTTTTTTCTCAGTTAATGTACTACAGTCCAGTGAAAAATGGAGTGCTTTGCGGTAAATTAGCCGCAGTCTAAAAATTCCTTTTTTTCTCTCAGTTATATATACTACAGTGCAGTGAACAATTCTGTCGTGTGCGGTATAGTAGCCACACTCTAGTGTTGACACTAGCAAGTGACCAAATTAGTTGAGGTAGCAGGTGAAGCACATAAAATTTTACCCTGACACAGCATGGCGGTGACAACAGAGTGACCAAGTGAGACTCAGGTAGTAGGTGAAGCACATAAAATTTTACCCTGACACAGCATGGCGGTGAACCCAGAGTGACCAAGTTAGACTGAAGTAGCAGGTGAAGCACATAAAATTTTACCCTGACACAGCATGGCGGTGAACCAAGAGTGACCAAGTTAGACTGATGTAGCAGGTGAAGCACATAAAATATTACACGGACACAGCATGGCGGTGAACCCAGAGTGACCAAGTTAGACTGATGTAGCAGGTGAAGCACATAAAATTTTACCCTAACACAGCATGGCGCTGAACCAAGAGTTACCAAGTTAGACTGATGTAGCAGGTGAAGCACATAAAATTTTACCCTGACACAGCATGCAGTGACAATAGAGTGACCATGTTAGACTAATGTAGTAGGTGAAGCACATAAAATTTTACCCTGACACAGCATGGCGGTGAACCCAGAGTGACCAAGTTAGACTGATGTAGCAGGTGAAGCACATAAAATTTTACCCAGACACAGCATGGCGGTGAACCCAGAGTGACCAAGTTAGACTGAGGTAGCAGGTGAACCACCCAAAAAATTAACCCTGACACAGCATGGCGGTTACACCACCAATGCCTTGGTCAGACTGAGATTGCAGTCAAATGGCTTTAGGTGAGCCTCCCAAAAAATTGTGTTTGAGTGTCTGTAGTTGACCCTCCTAAAAAATTGTTTTTGAGTGTCTGTAGTTGACGCTCGTAAAAAAATTTATTGGAGAGAGGGCCTGTAGGTGGCCCTCTGTAAACATTGTTTGAAAATAGAGCCAGCAGGCCCTCTGAAAAATTGCCCGTTGGCTCAGCGTTTGTGTACGAAGAGAAGGAGGAGGAGGAGGGGAGGAGAGGAATCGGAAACATAAACAATGTTCATGTTGAGCTGCTTTCCCCCGGTGGAGATTTGAATTTCGGTGAAATCCAGGCTTTATTCATTTTAATAATCGTCAGCCTGTCAGCACTGTTTGTTGACAGGCGTGTACGCTTATCAGTGATGATGCCACCAGCTACACTGAAGACCTGCTCTAACAACACGCTAGCGGCAGGGCAGGCCAGCACCTCCAAGGCGTACAGCGCCAGTTCGGGCCACGTGTCCAGCTTTGCAACCCAGTAGTTGTATGGAGCAGAGTGATCACGCAGGACGCTTGGAGAGTGTTCCTCTGCCAGTGTTTGACAAGCTGCCTGCTCCCCTCCTCTACCCCGCTAGTTGGCCCACAGAACCACGTCCTCTGCCGCTAACGGTGTCAGATGGGAAGTATAGTTTCAGCTTGTGCACCAGGGCCTGTTGATATTGATTCACTCTCATACTCCTCTCCTCTACAGGAATGAGAGTGGAAAAGTTCTGTTTGTACCGGGGGTCCAGGAGGGTGAACACGCAGTAATAGGTGTTGTCAAAAATGCTTCTAACGCAAGGGTCACGGGAACTGAGACGAAAAACGTATATTTTCTACACTCCGGCTAGTGTGCAGCACACAACACAATTTCGCACTGCACAGTAGTATATATGACTGAGAGGAAAAATGTATTCTTAAGACGGCGGCTATTGCACCGCAAACGACTCAATTTTTCACTGCACTGTAGGATATATAACTGAGAGAAAAAATGTATATTTTCTACACTCCGGCTAGTGTGCAGCACACGACAGAATCTTGCACTGCACTGTATAATATACTAGCAGAAAGACCCGGCTTCGCCTGGGTATATTTCATCTATTTATTTAATGTTTCTGTGTGTCGTTGCAGAGAGAAAGTCAATGCAGCTGACAGAAATTGATTTTTACCTTCATTTTCCAATCCCTATTGGCTGTGGAGTGGGAGGGGGTGTGGTTTAATGGGACACGGGGGGCGCGGGGGGGGTGTTAAGTCCTTCATTTCAGGGTGGCCTGAATTATAGGTTAATGCCATGGTAATTTGAGGAAACACAATGGGTAGCAGTGGAAGAAAACATTGCTTTGCGCGGGTATATTTAATCTATTTCATTTAATGTTTCTGTGTGTCGTTGCAGAGAGAAAGTCATCCTCCCTCCCATCCCTGCAGCTGACAGATGTTGATTTTTACCTTCAATTGTTCAATCTCCATTGGCTGCGGAGTGGGAGGGGTCATGGCCTGACTGAGTCGGGGGAGTGACGTTGCAAGACCTGGGGCGGGATTTTAAGTCCTTCTTTTGATGGTGGCCAGAATTACAGGTCGATGCCATGGTAATTTATGAGGACACGCCATGGGTAACAGTGGAAGAAAACATTGCTTTGCATGGGTATATTTAATCTATTTCATTTAATGTTTCTGTATGTTGTTGCAGAAAGAAATCCAACTTCCCTCCCACCCCTGCAGCTGACAGAAGTTGATTTTTACCTTCATTTTTTCAATCCCCGTTGGCTGCGGAGTGGGAGGGGGCGTGGCCTGACAGAGTCGGAGCGTGGTTTCCCGAGATCTGGGGCGGGGGTCAGAGTGTCATGAATTACAGGTCGATGACATGGTAATTTATGGGGAACCGCAATGGGTAGCAGTGGAAAAAAACATCTTTTATTAGTACTGAATGGTCGTAGTCTAAAATTAGTCAATTTCATCTACGATTTTTGTGTGTCGTTGCAGAGAGAAATTCACCCTCCCACCCCTGCAGCTGATTTTTTTCAATCCCCGTTGCCTGCGGAGTGGGAGGGGGCGTGGCCTGGCAGAGTTGGGGTTGTGGATTATCAAGATGCTTCGAACAGTTGTAGTCTGAAATTAGTCTATTTTATCTAAAATTTTTGTGTGTCGTTGCAGAGAGAAATTCACCCTCCCACCCCTGCAGCTGACAGAAGTTGACTTTTACCTTTATTTTTTCAATCCCTGTTGGCTGCGGAGTAGGAGGGGGCGTGACCTGACACAGTTGGGGGCGTGGCTTAACAAAGCGCTTCGCATAGGTGATTTAATCCATTTAATTTAATGTTTCTGTGTGTCGTTGCAGAATGGCTGCAGAGTGAGATGGGGCGTGGTCTGACAGAGTTGGGGGCGTGACTTAGCAAGACGATTCGAACAGTTGTAGTCTATAATTATTCTATTTTATCTAAAATTTTTGTGTGTCGTTGCAGAGAGAAATTCACCCTCCCACCCCTGCAGCAAACAGAAGTTTATTTTTACCTTTATTTTTTCAATCCCCATTGGCTGCGGAGTGGGAGGGGGCGTAACCTGACAGAGTCGGGGGCGTGGATTAGCAAGACGCTTCACATGGGTGTATTTAATCTATTTCATTTAATGTTTCTGTGTGTCGTTGCAGAAAGAAAGTCAACCTCCCACCCATCCCTGCAGCTGACAGAAGTTGATTTTTACCTTTATTTTTTCAATCCCTGTTGGCTGCGGAGTGGGAGGGGCGTGGCCTTACAGAGTCGGGGCGTGGCTTAGCAAAGCGCTTCGCATAGGTGCATTTAATCTATTTCATTTAATGTTTCTGTGTGTCGTTGCAGAATGGCTGCGGAGTGAGAGGGGGCGTGACCTGACAGAGACGGGCGTGGCTTAGCAAAAGGCTTCGAACGGTTGTAGTCTATAATTAGTCTATTTCATCTAAAATTTTTGTGTGTCGTTGCAGAGAGAAATTCACCCTCCCACCCCTGCAGCAAACAGAAGTTTATTTTTACCTTCATTTTTTCAATTCCCGTTGGCTGCGGAGTGGGAAGGGGCGTGACCTGACAGAGTCGGGGGCGTGGATTAGCAAGACGCTTCGCATGGGTGGATTTAATCTATTTTATTTAATGTTTGTGTGTGTTGTTGCAGAAAGAAAGTCAACCTCCCACCCATCCCTGCAGCTGACAGAAGTTGATTTTTACCTTTATTTTTTCAATCTCTGTTGGCTGCGGAGTGAAAGGGGGTGCGGCCTGACAGAGTTGGGGGTGTGGCTTAGTGAGACATGGGGCGGGGGTTTTAAGTACTTCTTTTAGGGTGGCCTGAATTAAAGGTCAATACCATGCTTATTTATGAGCCCACGCAATAGGCAGCAGTGGAGGAAAACATCTTTTATTACTACTGAACTGTAGTAATAGAAAAAAAACATGTTATATTTATCGTAACCGGAATACCTTTAACAGTGTCAGTAAATAGAAATGGATGAGATCCTCAGCTGCTGATAATTACCTGGTTGTTATGGAAACCTGCCCTCCCTGTGTGGCTTTGCAGAGAATGGCAGTTGGAGTTTAAAACCAAAGCTCCCAGTTGTAATGTTGGCTAATGGAGATCATATTTTGGGAATATCTCGGGAACGGTACGTCCTAGAGAGATGAGACCTGGTCTAAAACCTTCCCGGACACCTGATGTACCTGTGTGCCGAATTTGGTGAAAATCGGTCCAGTAGTTTGGTCGCGCATAGAGAACAGACAGACAGACAGACAGAAATTCATTTTTATATTATTAAGAGATAACTGAGAGGAAAAACGTATATTTTCTACACTCCGGCTAGTGTGCAGCACACGACAGAATTTTGCACTGCACTGTATAATATATAACTGTGAGAAAAAAACGTATATTTTCTATACTCCGGCTAGTGTGCAGCACACGACAGAATTTTGCACTGCACTGTATAATGTATAACTGAGAGGAAAAACGTACATTTTCTACACTCTGGCTAGTGTGCAGCACACAAAAGAATTTTTCTCTGCACTGTATAATATACAGCTGAGAGAAAAAAACATAAATTTTCTACACTCCGGCTAGTGTGCAGCACACAACAGAATTTTGCACTGCACTGTAGTATATATGACTGAGAGGAAAAACGTATATTTTCTACACTCCGGCTCGTGTGGAGCACACAACTGAATTTTGCACTGCACTGTATAATATATAACTGAGAGGGAAAATGTATATTTTCTACACTCCGGCTAGTGTTCAGCACATGACACAATTTCGCTACATCAACTAATTTGGTCACTTGCTAGTGTCAACACTAGAGTGTGGCTACTATACCGCACACGACAGAATTGTTCACTGAACTGTAGTATATATCACTGAGAGGAAAAACATCGTCTTTAGACGGCGGCTATTGCACCACAAACCATTCAATTTTTCACTGCAATGTATAATATATAACTGAGAGGAAAAACGTATATTTTCTACACTCTGGCTAGTTTGCAGCACACGACAAAATTTTGCACTGCACTGTATAATATATAACTGAGAGGAAAAACGTATATTTTCTACACTCCGGCTAGTGTGCAGCACATGACAGAATTTTGCACTACACTGTATAATATATAACTGAGAGAAAAAAACGTATATTTTCTACAGTCCGGCTAGTCTGCAGAACATGACAGAATTTTGCACTGCACTGTATAATATATAACTGAGAGGAAAAACCTATATTTTCTACACTCCGGCTAGTGTGCAGCACACGACACAATTTCGCACTACACTGTAGTATATATGACTGAGAGGAAAAATGTAGTCTTTAGACGGCGGCTATTGCACCGCAAACCACTCAATTTTTCACTGCACTGTAGGATATATAACTGAGAGGAAAAACGGATATTTTCTACACTCCGGCTAGTGTGCAGCACATGACACAATTTCGCACTGCACTGTAGTATATATGACTGAGAGGAAAAACATAGTCTTTAGACAGCGGCTATTGCACCGCAAACCAAATTTTTCACTGCACTGTAGGATATATAAAAAAACGTATTCCCTAGACTGACACTACTGTACAGTACACTACATAATTGTTCACTGGACTGTAGTGTATAGAAATGAGAGAAAAACGTATTCCCTAGACTGAGGCTACTGTACAGTACACTACATAATTGTTCACTGGACTGTAGTGTATATCAATGAGAGAAAAAAACGTATTCCCTAGACTGCACTACATATTCCAGCAAGCCAAGGTACAGCAGCAGCAGCAGCAAAAATGAGTACTGAGAGGACTTTGGGCAATTTCTTTTGGGTCTGTGTGGACCACGTGCTGTCCCTTCTGCCACCAGTCACTATGTACAGTATGCAGCCAAGATGGCGGTAGCTGCACTACAAGTCCCAGCCAGCAGCCAGGAGGAGACAAAAAAAAAAGTTGCTTGTAGCCTTTAGAAGGGCTGCTGGGTTCTTTGTGGGTGATTCCTGCCTAACCAACATCTAAATTCAGGCCCTAACACTCTCCCTGACAGACAGCAGCTCTATCCCTAATCTCATGCAGGCGGCGTCTGACGCGAGCAGCGCGGGACCAGATTCTTATATTCCCAGGTCATCTGATCTGGCCAGCCAATTCCTTCTATCGACTTGTAGGGGGCCCACGTGATGCTAGGAGTTACCAAAGACTCTCCTGCATGTTGATTGGCTGAAAAAAGGCGCCTAACATGCAGGAAGAGTAAGTTGCCATTTCCTCGAGGATCGCAATATGCTCATCCGAGAATCGAGCATATGCGAATACCCTAATACTCAAACGAGCACCAAGCTCGGACGAGCATGTTCACTCATTTCTAGTGGTAATGTATCATCTTGCTTTTTTAATCATGTATTCCCCTTTTAGTGTTTCAGATCTGTGCAGTAATTTTTTGTAATTTTTATACACAATACTTTTTATATTATGTGTATTCACTTTTTTACTTCATTCACATGATTCACTATATATATTTGTATTGTGGTTTCATATTCACTATATTGTTGGCACGTTTTTTATTTTTTACTTTTCACATGATTTATTATATATATATTTATTGTTTGTGCTATTTCATATTTATCATCACATTATATATGTATCACTTATTATCTATATTCAATTGTTCTTTTTGCTATAGATGCCAGGCCTGTGCATAATGTGGATGGGGCTGATGGCTTTCCGCGGTGTATATACATCACGGGTGGCTTCAGCGCCATCACATGATCAGGTAGTGCTCATGTGACTATGTCACGTGTTGGCTCTCGCGATATCTCGCATCTTTGCTCGTACGTGCATGAGGGAAGTTTGGAACTTACTGTGAGTTGTCTATCTAGTTATATTCAGCTGCTTCCATCTTCTTGATTGTCATTGGCCACATGGAGAACTACTATTGGTTGTTGTGCATTTAAAATGTGTGTTCGTCGGTGATGACGCAACCCCCAGATGAAGGTACGCCGAAACGCGCGTCGAGGCTGGCACCATCGCGGAGGTGACGCATCATGGGTAATTTTGGTTATCCCTGTATATTTTTCTTTATGTATTGTCATAGATGCACTTTCACTTTATTTTTTGCTATGTAATTGTGAATTTCCCTTGTTGTGTTCACTTCCGTTGATGCCGCCTCTCTTGCTTGCATAATTTTCCACTGTAGCATGTATCTAAAACTAATAAAATATTGAATATACATTTTTCTATATAAATGGCGGTCTGGCATTTTTTATAGGTTGTGTATTAGAGATATAATGTATACTATTTTTTTTAAAAAAAAAAGCTGCTATTGCGCAATGTAAATCTTATGGTTGGTTTCATGCAGTCTTTTTGTGTTTTTGCTGCTTTTAGTGTTTTTCATTTTTTATAATTTTTTAATGCATGCACATTGCTTTAAAGTACATAGTAAATTACATCATTTTTGCATTTTTGGTGTCTTTGTTAATATGCAGCATGCCCTTGGTATGGTGTTTTTAAAGCACTGGTCCCGTGCATATTTGCCAGAAAGTGTCCGGATCTCTGTCAGTCCCCATTATAGTGAATGGGGTCAGGCGGAGCCTTACAAACCTCTGGCAATACCAGAGTGCACAGAAATCAAGCAGGCTGTTCCCACCTGAACAGTCTTCCAGATTTCTAAGGCTAGTGTGAAACTAGCCTTAGGCCCCTTTCACACGAGCGTGTCCGGATTTGGTCCGGATGCGTTCAGGAAAATCCGCACGCATCCGCACCAAATCCGCACGCAATTGCAGTCAGTTTTGACTGCGATTGTGTATGTTCTTTCAGTTTTTTCCGCGCGGGTGCGAAGCGTTTTGATGCGTTTATCACGCGCGTGCGAAAAAACTGAATGTTTACAAACAACATCTCTTAGCAACCATGCGTTAAAACCGCATTGCACCCGCACTTGTGTGCGGATGCAATGCGATTTTCACGCAGACCCATTCACTTCAATGGGGCCAGTTCTGCGTGAAAAACGCAGAATATAGAACATGCTGCGTTTTTCACGCAACGCAGAAGTGATGCGTGAAAAAAAAGCTCATGTGAAAAGCCACATTAAAATGAATGGGTCAGGATTCAGTGCGGGTGCAATGCGTTCGCATCACGCATTGCACCTGCGCGGAAATCTCGCCCGTGTGAAAGGGGCCTTACTCTCGTGAACAAAAACATCAAGAATGTCCAAATCCAACTTCCAGATCCTTTTCTCACCTGACATCCGCCATTCATGGAAAATTTGGAGACCACAACCATATTAGCCATATTGCTACACAAAAAATAAAACAGGTTAGAAAAAAAGATATGTTTTACTATATGGTTTTAACTGGCATAAAAACATTTTAGTGACACATTCCCTTTTACATAGATAGGTGAAAGTGCTTGAATGAAGCATAATGGATAAGATGCTTTAATTACATATTCAGCAGCACTCTACATACTTTAGACTACAAAATGCATTCCTTTAATAAAATACTGTCAAATGATTCAACTATCTATAAAGGGACACATCTGTAGCTGGGTCCTGGCTCTGCATTTAACCCTTTCAAGACCGGGTG
Organism: Rhinella marina; assembly: GCA_900303285.1. NCBI lineage: Eukaryota > Metazoa > Chordata > Amphibia > Anura > Bufonidae > Rhinella > Rhinella marina. The sequence goes on from ONZH01028590.1 coordinate 71,083, forward strand.
ATTTTCTATCAATTTTTTTCCGTTTTTATTTTTTTACTCCGAGCTCTCCCAAAGCCATAACTTTTTTTTTTCTTCATTAAAATAGCTGTATCAGAGCTTATTTTTTATTTTTTGCAGAACAAGATGCAATTTCTAATAGTATAATTTATATTGCATACAAAGTGGTGGAAAGCGGGAACAATATTCCAAATGGAGTGGAATTATACACAAAAAAAAAAATAAATTCCACCACAGTTTTATGGGAAGGGGGAGGGTTAACACTGTTTCTTATGTAGTAAAAAGGGACCTTATGTTCTCATAATAAACATAATACCACATATGTATAGTTTTTCTAGATTTTTATTACTGAAAAAATTAAAAACTTTGGACAAAAAACAATTTTTCCCTTTTTTCTGCCATATTCCTATTTTTTTTTCATTTATTTTTTTAAAACTTTTTTTATTTTTTTTTTACACTTTTTAATAGTTCCCCTAGGAAACAATCTCTCTAATAGACTCCAATTTCTTAACATTGAAGTCTATTAGAATTACATTGAGTTTCTATGGAGCCCTGCCACAAACAGGCTCTCCATAGGAACTAGTGTGTGGAACCACTCCTGAGGACAGGGGCTTCCCCACACTATATCTGGCACCCCCGATCTCCACCAAGGATCTTATGGCTTAAATGTATGTGCTTGACGTTATCGTTGATCTCATACATTAGTTCTGGGTGCCTGCTGTTTAAAATAGAAGGCACCGGGCAGTTATGACACCTGCTGCACTCACGAGCAGGCACCATATTAAAAGCCCCGACCGCCTTTGTAATTTTATGTGGGGCGATCAGAAAGGGGTTAAAAAACTGTCACCTCTTCATTGAAATTGATGCATATAATATATTTACTGTCGATCAGTGCAAAATACATTATTGACAACAAATCCTTATTGATGTGACCTTTAATGTATGGGTCCCATTAAAAGTTGTTATTGTAATACACTTAATTATAGTTTTTCTGGAATATGAAACAAATAAATGTATATTCACTACTTTTGAAATCAATTTCATGAAAACTCTTGTACTGTCTGAAAACAAATATAATAACAGATATAGTAATGCAAATTTCCTTTAATAAAAGTGTATATCAATAGACATAACATTTCTCTTTGGCACTCTGAAGGAAATGTTGTTTGAACTAACCTTTTTGCAAATAAAATTTTGGACAATTATTAAAATAAACTAGATTTAGCTTCCTACTGATATTATAGTTTGGAACTGAAATGAGATGCAGTATATCTTCAAAAGAACTTAAGTAGAGGAAGTACCAATTTGAAATGTCTTAACAAGTGTTAAAAACTTGTTGAGGCAAACAATAGCTGGAAAATTCATTGCCTCAATGCTATGCAAAGCAGAATAAGGCACTTTTTAGTACTGCTGAGTTCAAGTCTTTATGCTCCATAAAACTTTAATTAAAAATGAAGAATACTAACTGCTCTGAGATATGCCATGATATTGAAAGGATTTTTTAGGTAAAATTAACCTAAAGATTTCCTGTATTCATAAAACATCCATACACCCTATTAAGAAATTATCTACATCTTTCATAAAAAAATAAAGATCATTTGCATTCGGCCCTTGAAGTACTTTCTTTCCTACTAGGAGCTGTGTTAAGCAGATTCTAAAGGTAATATTGCATAGTGAATAAATGTATTCTACTCAGCAATTCTTACTGCAGAGCATCTGGAAAACCTGTGGGAAAAAGATAAATACGATAGATAGATAGATAGATAGATAGATAGATAGATAGATAGATAGATAGATAGAATAATAAAACATATGCTCCTTGATTCTTGTGTACTGTGTGTAAAACCATTTGTGTGGCTGACCTCACCTTCTTAATTAACTAGTAGGTTATCCTTGGCTGACATGTTACAGATACAGTGGAGCTGCAACCCAGTCACAGTCACTCTATCTACAATCCTGCTAACTCAAATTACACTTCTCCCTGCCAACTGCCAGAAAGAAATACAAACTGCTTGACTATATCTATCTACAGTATCTATCTATCTATCTATCTATCTATCTATCTATCTATCTTGTAATCTATGTATCAATCTCTCCACCTTAGTAAGAAGTCAACTTCTACACTATTCTGCCACAAACAGATTTTTTTAATATTAATACTATTATTAAAAATTCTAGATTTGAAATTTTATAAACTGTATGACCTAAGATAAGAGACTTTACAGAGGATAGTCTCCTTTAAAGACCTTCTTAAATTGATTATGCATGTGCAAACAACAGGGCAGATAATATAGGTTTTCTAAATCAATGGTTCTCAACTCTGAAAAAAGTTCATATTTTGAATATTTTTTTACAATTTCATTTATAGCATTACTACCACCTAAGGCTTAGCACATGATATCGTAATTGTACTTGTGGACTGTAAATTAGAAATACTGTCCCTAGCCAAACAATCCCTTTAAATGTGAAAAACATAAAATAAGCCAAGAATAAACTCCTTAGAGCTGATCACGTGGTTGGTCATTTGTTTCCTGTAGCTTGTTTCTTTTTAAGATTCCTGTTCTAAACATTAATAGTATTCTTTTGTTCACATTTCAAAGCTAATTTACACAAAGTCATTCTTCTGATGTTAATTGTGCTCTGTGTGCTTTATTCTTAAAGGAACTAAACAATCCAAGGCTTAGCTTTCAGTGCTGAAGTTTCCGTTTTATTGTGAAAAATAAAAATAAAAGAAGGCACACAACTTTTGTAATAACAGGAACATTAGGCTAACTTTCAATCAATACTGAAGCTTAACTTTAAAGGGAAATTCAACAATGATCCCTAATAGTTCATCACCTAGAAAATATGTTCTAGTGTATTATAATAAAAGCAAATTTTTAATTTTTAGGACAAAAAAATTTATGTTTTAATGAAACTCAATGGTGTGGGAATCACTGTTTACTCCATCCAGATTTTTCTTTTTATATAGGTCCCCCTGCAGCTTTCACTGTATGAGCTTTTTTACATTTGATATGCATTCAGTAGACACCTTGCATATTCTGGTTTATAGATTTCTAAAGAGGTGACATTCTTTAGGAACACCAAATGTACAAAAACAAAATATCCCAGCACTTCCTCATTTCATCTTTTTTTCTTTGATCCTTTAGCTCATGCTACAATTAAAACTGAGAAAGATATAAATAATTGTCGAAGCCCGCGGGTGAAATAAGCGTTGAGGTGGGCTTTCCAGTCTAGCGGTGCAATATTGCACTTCTATCATATTGCAGGGTATGTACTGTTTGCACTGGTCTTTTGGTTTTAATTTTTTCTTTATTTACTTATTTAGGGACATGGTTTATCTTCCATATCCCCAATATCATTCTGTTAATCTCTGCATATCTTTGGGAGGTGTGATATACCACTGACTTGCTGTTACCACCACATACCACATAGAAGCTAGGTCTCCTCCCATGTATTATTTTTTTAGGTATATTTGTACACAATTTTGGACAGATTTTCATTACATATTTTCTATCATTTTGTTTATTTTTTATACACATGCCTGTTGTAACAAGATTGTTACAATGTGCTATGTGCAATCTGCATTATTGGGGTTATCTTCAATAATATACAGCAACATTGGGGATTTTTTATATCTATTTGTGACTTTGGACTAATAAAATATGTGATATTTTTATATTTTGGCTCTGCTTTTTCTTTTGGTGGGTTATGATTATTTGTAGAGCAGCGGTCTTTGTTAGATTTATGTGGGCATATGTAGGTATTATTGTCTGTAAGAGACCAGCCATACCGCCCCTCCTTCACATTGCCCTGTGTATGCTTTAAGACAACTGGCTGGAGCTTGAATCCCCCCCATCTGATCCAGAACAAAAAGACTGTTAAAGGAGTTGTCGAGAATGCTGAAGACTGAGAAACACCGGGTAAAGATTATCTCCAGGCTACTTTTACCATTTCGAGGTTTATTATTCCTTTAATATGTCCAAATGAACTTTTTTAAGAATATCTGAGCTGCTAGATGTTATGCTTGCAATTTTCACATCAGTCATCATAATGATTATTGAGTTCCTTCATTTTTTTGGCTTTTGATCAGAGAAGGGAATGGCTTTAGTCTGGCATTTAGTTTTAGGATTTGATGAATAAATGTAGACTCTATGCTGTATGTTTTCTGACAAAAGTACATGGAACAATGCCTCATGCTGTACTGTATATCTGAATGACTTGACTTGATTGTTAACCTTTGCGAACGTAACTTGTCGTATCTAATCTGTCATCCTTATGAACTATGTGATATAAAAGAGGAACTTATTTAGATTTCCAAATAAGCAGCACTTATGCCATGGCCTGGTAAATAAAACACTTTTTAATAGGATGTCCTTTGTGTGACTTAACATGGCTTAGGCAGCGTAGCTTTGTAAATGCCGACTATTCTCTGTGCTACTAATGAACCCAAACAATGAAATGCTTTAGAAATCTTCTTAGCATATTAGTGCAGGATGGATTACCATAGCTCCATTTACAACTTTAGATGAATACATTACACATCTCATTTAAACATTATAATAAGTTCACATAGATATGCAATCTCTCACAAAATGGCGCATATCTGATAGATTGCAACATTCTCCCAGGGCAAAAAATGACTTGAGCTCTGCATGAGGAGCTCAAAGCACATAATCTGTATTAAAATAGATACTGTACTGTCTACATAGTTTAGACTCAGGGTGTTATAATATTCAGACCAAAATCATAAACTGTAAATTCTAAAATGATATATTCATTTTATTTTTAATAAGTAAAGTAAAATATATTGCTATGTTACATGTACAATATTAATGGTGGCAGTTCTGTATTTTCTTCTTAACACGTTAAAGACCTAGGAAGAGAATGCTCGTCCTCAATTGCGGGTACTTAGTGCCCCAGGACAAACATTCTTGTCCTGGGATCCTTCCTTGCCCCCCATGCTGGGTGCCCCCATTAGAAGCAGAAATCCGGCTGATACGATCCGTGCTGTATCCACCAGCATCGGTGATGTGACCGTGGCATAGGGGAGGTTTGCGCTCCCTCATCTGCTGTGTCAGCTCCCCGCACTGCGATCGCGGGGAGCCGATGGTTGCCATGGCAGCTACAGAGGCCTATGAGGCCCAGCCCACAGGCTGGGTCTCATAGGCAAACTATCAGTGTATTACAGTGTGTAATACACTGATAGTCAATGCAGCACAATACAGATGTATTGTGGTGAATTGAAACAGGGATCAGACCCTGTAATGTTAAAGTCCCATAGTGGGACATAAGTAAAAAGTAAAAAAAAATTAACAATAAAAAAATTAAAGTTTAAAAAAAAAAGCCCCTTCCCCATAAAGACATATATAAAATTGTAAAAAATAGAAAAAAAATAAAGAATATACATATTAGGTAACGCCGTGTTCGTAACAACCTGCTCTATAAAAGTATCACATGATCCACCCCACCCGATCAACACCGTAAAAAAAATAAAAATAAAAACGGTGCTAAAAAGAGCCATTTTTTGTCACCTTTCATCACAAAAAATGTAATTCCAAGCAATCAAAAAGGCATATGCCCTCAAAAATAGTACCACTCTAGCCGTCATCTCATCCCGCAAAAAATGAGCCCTTACCTGAGACAATCCCCCAACAAATAAAAAAACTACAGCTCTCTGTCTATGGAGACACTAAAAAATGATATTATTGTGTAAAACTTAAAAATAAATAAAAATAAGTATACATGTTAGGTCTCGCCACGTCCGTAACAAGCTGCTCTACAAAAATATCACATGATCTCTCCCCTCAGGTGAACACCGTAAAAAAATAAAAATAAAAACCGTGTAAGAAAAGCCATTTTTTGTCACATTGCATCACTAAAAGTGCAACACCGAGCGATCAAAGAGCCGTATGCCCCCAAAAATAGTACCAATTTAACCGTCATCTCATCCCACAAAAAATTAGCCCCTACCTGAGACAATCGCTCAAAAAAATAAAAAAAAAAGCTACAGCTCTCTGACTATGGAGACACTAAAACATGACTTTTTTGTTTAAAAAATGATATTTTTGTGTAAAACTTAAATAAATAAAAATAAGTATACATGTTAGGTATTGCCACGTCTGTAACAACCTGCTCTACAAAAATATCACATGATCTCTCCCCTCAGGTGAACACCATAAAAAAAAAAACGGTGTAAGAAGTCATTTTTTGTCACATTACATCACTAAAAGTGCAAAACCACGCGATCAAAAAGGCATATGCCCCCCAAAATAGTACCAATCTAACCGTCATCTCATCCCGCAAAAAATGAGCCCCTACCTAAGACAATCGCCCAAAAATTAAAAAAACAAACTACAGCTCTCTGACTATAGGGACACTAAAACATGATTTTTTTTGTGCTTCAAAAATATTATTGTGTAAAACTTAAATAAATAAAAACAGTATACATGTTAGATATTGCCGCATCCGTAATAACCTGATCTATAAAAATATCACATGATCTAACCTGTCAGATGAACGTTGTAAATAACAAAAAATAAAAACAATGCCAAAACTGCTAGTTTTTGTTACCTTGCCTCACAAAATGTGTAATATAGAGCTACCAAAAATCGCATGTACCATAAAACAGTACTAACAAAACTGCCACCTTATCCCGTAGTTTCCAAAATGGGGTCACTTTTTTAGAGTTTCCTACTCTAGGTGTGCATCAAATGTGACATGGCAACTTAAAATTTTTCAAGTGAAATCTGCCCCCAAAAACCATATGGCGCTCCTTTCCTTCTGCGCCCTGCCGTGTGCCCGTACAGCAGTTTGCGATCACAAAGGGGGCATTTCTGTAAACTACAGAATCAGGGTAATAAATATTAAGTTTTGTTTGGCAGTTAACCCTTGCTTTATTACCGGAAAAAATGATTTATATGAAAAATCTGCCAAAAAAGTGAAATTCAGAAATTTTGGCTACATTTTCCTTTAATTCTTGTGGAACACCTAAAGGGTTAACAACGTTTGTAAAATCAGTTTTGAATACCTTGAGGGTGTAGTTTCTAAAACGGGGACATTTTTGGGTGGTTTCTATTATGTAAGCCTCACAAAGTTACTTCAGACCTCAACTGGTTTGGGAAATTTTGTGAAAAATTTCAAGATTTGGTTCTAAACTTCTAAGCCTCCTAACGTCCCAAAAAAAACAAAATGTAATTTTCAAAATGATCCAAACCTGAATTAGACATATGGGGAATGTAAAGTAATAACTATTTTTGGAGGTATTACTATGTATTTTAAAAGTAGAGAAATTGACATTTGGAAATTTGCAAATTTTTCGAAATTTTTGGTAAATTTGGTATTTTTTTATAAATAAAAATGAAATATTTTGACTCAAATTTACCACTGTCATTAAGTACAATATGTGACAAGAAAACAATCTCAGAATGGCCTGGATAAGTAAAAGCATTTTAAAGTTATCATCACATAAAGTGCCACATGGCACATTTAAAAAATCACTAAAATGGCCAGGTCCTTAAGGTGAAAAAAGGCAGTGTCTTTAAGGGGTTAATGCCATCTTCGTATATAATAATACTAGAGATGAGCGAATCATGCAAAAAATTATTCGCCGAACATTCGCCGAACTTTTCATAAAATTCGTATATTCGACGAATAGATTCGTTGTATTTGCGTACAAAATATACGTTATTATGTGCTTTTTGTGAATATTCGCTCACTAATAACGAACGTTTATTTTTCAAAAGGTACGCAACTTTATACGCTTTTAATCTATACACTGTTGCGTACGAATATAAGTCTTGCGAATGCACGCACAACGCTAGGTCGTGGCATACGAACCTCAGAGTCTGAGCGAATTTTGCAAGATGGCAACGGCAAGCAGGCGTTCGTGTCCATTCAGCTCTGAAGAGCTAAAGTACATGGTCCAGAAGATGGACAAGCTGGGCTATGATGGCAGTGGCACCCATCAACACCCGCACCAAGAAAAAAATAAAATAGTTGAGCGGGTGATACAAGGCCTGCGCCATCACTGTCAGAGTGAGTGGACCCCGGGCCAGGTCCAGAGGAAGTGGTCGAACCTCAAATTGAAGTGTCCAGAGCGGCTAAGGCTGATCCGGGATGAGATACGAGAGGGTGAGTAATCAAAAATATTGGAAAGTAACATGTTAAAAAATTAGTTTACTGTCTGTATTGTATATGTACCAGTGCCATTAAAGAAAACCGTATAGGACAACGTGGGAGTGCGTAGTGCACTGCAGCAATTTTCTTTCATACTAGGCCACACCTCTAACTCCACTCAAAGGCTAGGGCTACACGACGACATTTGTTGCGCGACATTTTGTCGCACCAATGTCGCGCGACAATTTTTATAATGGAAGTCTATGGTGTCGCACTCCTACATGCTGCGACTGCGACTCGACAGTCGCAGAAAAGTCCATCCAGGATGGGTTTTTCTGCGACTGTCATGTTGCAGCATGTCACATGTTGCAGTCAACACCACAGACTTCCATAGTAAAAATTGTCGCGAACACTGTCGCGAGTGTAGTTGTGCACTATGTGTCGACACATGTCGTTGTGTAACCCTAGCCAAACAAGTGAAGGTATTCTCAGATACGTGCCCCTTCCCAGTAATTTGCCTTAGGCTACATTCACATATGTGGCATTGATCTGGCAGGCTGTTCCACGGTATTTGTCCTGCCAATTCCCGGCATTCTTACGGATAGCGGTCGGATCAGCGCCGTCCCCCATTATTGTTAATAGTGCTGGCCGTTCTCCCTTTTGTGTCAGGCAAATGCCGGATCCGGACAGATCTGTTGGGCTGTTCCCGGCCATAACAGCCCGCCAGATCTCTAGCGCTAGTGTGAAAGTACCCTTATATGCCCCTTCATAGTTAGCGCTTCCTCCCCCTACACACAGACTCAAAGATGTGCTCATGCTGCAGCTAATGTGTCTGGAGTGGGTGATTTAAAATATATTCCCACGATAACGATATTAAGAAATTTATCACAATAAAAACCCATTTAGAAGAAAAAAACACTTGGGGCCACAAGGAGAAGACATTATACTGTATGGGGGCAGCCACAAGGAGACATTATACTGTATGGGGGCCACAAGGAGACATTATATTGGACATCGGGGAAGGTGAAGGGACTGCTCCCTGCTTACCGTCACCCGTCTCTGCTTCCTATGGATGCAAAGACAGCTGACCACAGGACATAGCCACCCGTTCTCGGACACAGCAGCTAAAATCCTGACTGTCCTGCCGAATCCGGAACGGTTGGGACTGGAGCTATGGTATACTACTACATTGTATGTGCTGTATTTCTATTTGTTATGTTTGTACCTGCAGAATGTGACACACAGACATCTTTCATTCATTCATTCAACCCCCCACCCCTCCCAACAAATGCTCCCTCCATCAAATATGCACCCCAGATATTCTATGTTCCCTTCACTCCCCATCATATCGTCCTCCTCTCACCCATAATATCTTCATAGTAGTATACATTGTTAGTAGTAAAACGGTCATCATAACAATTGTGTATGGATTTATGTTGCAGAGCAACGTCAGTGACGTCGACAGCGTCAACAGCAGGGACGTGCCCGGACGGCCCCTGAAGGACCTTCTAGAAAGTGTACATATTTAATTTATTTTTAATCCAGGCTATGTGGGAGTGCAGCAGCAGTGATATAAGAGCACTAGTGGTTATGAATGGGATCCAGCCCCAAACTATTCAGATGTATCAACATCAGAAGTTACAACTGTTCATTTGAGTTGAATGTAATGCCATTATTTAAATTTTGACAGCTGCTGCACCAGAGAGGAGCTCCTCTGCCCCTCCTCCATCCCACCCTGAGAGGACCCCACCTGGCCCTCATACACCCCCAGCCCAGCTACCAGAGGCAGAAGGTAGGTAAAATAAAAAGTGTAATGGGTGGCCCTTCTGTCTTCAAAATACAAGCTAATTTTATGTTTTATCTTTTATAGCTCCAACCGTCAGGGGGATATCGATTTTTCCCCAGGCCCATGGGAAGACAACCCAGTATGGGTGTCCCGTAAGTACAAACCCCTAATTCACAGAAGTGTAATATTTTCAAGCACTAGGATCATGCCACCCAACATGTTAGTGATAACTAGACTGTGTACACATTATGTTCTCCAAGTGGTTAGTGAAGCCGACATATCACAATAATTTTAAAATCAAGTTAGTTAAAGAAGTATAAACTTGTGTTACCCCAAAAATATTTAACAAAAATGTGAATCATATTATGCAGCGCTCAGACGCCATTTGCAGCGGGGCGACCCTTCCCCTCCAGGGCCCTCTAAGGAGATGTCTCTCTTGTCCCAGTGTAGGAGTGCCAAGGGTATTTTAGGCCTACAGTGTCTCTGGGGTATGTGTCACGGTGTTCCTACCTTGATGGACGAATAGGCCCCAAACGGTGGCTCTGGCAGCAAAATTGATAGGTGGAATAATTGAGGTTCGTCGAGTGAAATGAAGTCCAGACCATAGTATATTCGCAATGTCTTTTTAACAAAGCGAGAAACAGCCCTGCACCTCACATAGATCCAGAGATCTGCCCCAATTACTGCTACATCAAGCTGGTTACTAAAGGGTAGTGTGACTAGTGTCTATTCTGCTGCATGTCAGGACTCATGTCCATCTCTCCCTATCACAGCTCAGGACAGAAGGCAGTTGAAGATTTTTAACTGAGCATGTGCGGCTTTCTCAGTGAGCAGTTCAAAGAAAATTTAGAAAAAAAAATGGCTCATTATTTAAAAATATATTTCACTGTCAGTCAGTTCTAGTAGATATACAAAATATTTCATGACATGCAACTAGTATTCAGATCCAGGTGCTGCTTTGAAAGTTTAGAATATTTTTCGTGGGACAACCCCTTTAGCTTGATATTACATACTAATTATATTCTTGTTTCCACCCCTACAGACATACCATCTGACTTCGAGATGGAGACCGCCATACGGCGATTTGGCGTGAAGCTCCACGCTGCCACCCGCCTCCTACGCAGCCTCCAGCCGGACCACCTGGAGCTGCAGCAAATGATGGCGGCACGTCGGCATCCACTTTAATTTTTATTTTATTTATTTTTTGTATTTTTCTGTTTTCAAAAAGTTATATTATTATTATTATTATTATTATTAATAATAATATAAAATAGGTATATAACCTGTGGTTTGATGTTTTTGTACACCTTTAACCCCTTCCTGAAATACTGTGAAGAAATATTGTTAGGAAACATATATGTACGTAACGCACAAGTGCTGTCAAAAATGACACGGAACAGACACTCCAATACAAGGGGTATAAAGAAGGGCCTCATTCACATTGTGGAACAATTGTTCTTGTTGTGGGACTCATACACTCATAAAGCCTATGCACAAAGTGACAAGTCTGCCAAAAATTACAAGGAACAGCCACTCCGATACACCTTTAATTACACATAAAGGAGGGCATCAGACACACCCGTGAAAAATTAAGATTGATGGCCTGCTGGTGAACAGACCCATGAAAACATTATTTTTGAGGGACTGATGGTGAACAGAACCATGAAAACATTATTTTTCAGGGACTGGTGGTGAACAGACCCTTGAAAACATTATGGTTGAAGGCCTGGTGGTGAACAGACCCATGAAAACATTATCGTTGAAGGCCTGGTGGTGAACAGACCCATGAAAACATTATGGTTGAAGGCCTGGTGGTGAACAGACCCATGAAAACATTAATTATGGGGGTAACGTTAACTAACAACAGCTACAAGCGTAGAACACGGAGGAGGAGGTAGACAACAGTGTTTGCTTTTAAAATAGGGTTTTGTAGACTTCGGGTTCGCACAGCCCATGACATGACACTAGACATTTGGCTGTAAAATTATGGCCCGGCTGACAGCAACAGTGGGAAGACAGCACTCAGACTATTCCGCCCTGCAAGGCCTGATCTAATCACCAGCATCAGCAAGAGGAGTATGAAAGTCGGATGTAATTCAGCCTTTATTCATTTTTATAAAGGTATTTTTTTGAACACTGCCTGGTGACAGATTTGTCCTTTTGGGTGTCACCACCCCCCCAGTGGCACTAAAAACCCTCTCTGACATGACACTTGAGGCTGGGCAGGAAAGAAGCCCTAGTGCATAGTGGAACAGTTCCAGCCACTGTTGTAATCTGCCTGCCCAGAAGTCCAGGGGGTCTGAGAAGAGGCTTTGTGAGCCAGACTGCAGGTAAGCCTGAACCTGCTCATTGAGGCGGGTGATCTGGGCCTGCTCACTTGGCTGTAGCTGTTGGGAGCCTGCAGAGAAAAATTCCTGCATCATACTCATTAGGCTTAACTGTCTGCTGCTGGTTGTGGCAGAAGGTGGATTACTCGGCCGGACCTCCTTCTCAGACAAGCTGGCAGCAGGTTGGGGCTGGCTGAAAGCTCTGGCCAGGTTACTACATAGCTTCTCCCTCAATGAGATTTCTCCCTTTCCTGTGGAGAAAAACAATCCCCCATGTTGGATTGATACCGTGGGTCCAGAAGCATTGCCAGCCTGTATTCGTCAGTCTGCCTTATGTTTAGGATACGCCTGTCAGTGCATAAGCATGTGAGCATAAAACTCGCCATCCTGCCCAGCGTGCCTGAGAGGCCACTTCTTTCCATCTCAGCCTCTCTCTGAGAAACTGCTGTGTCCCTGAAAGTGTCATCATCCTCATCCTCCACCTGTGTCTCCTCCTCCTCCTCCTCCTCCTGGTCATCAACATCACCCTCATTAAAATCCTCCTCCTCTTCCCCCTCCTCTAACTGAAGCTCCTCATCCTCCTCCACAAGGGAACTTTGGCGTTGGGGCTCCCCTACAGTGACAGCATGGCGGCTGGTAGACAAATGACCAGGATTTCCTTCCCCCATTGCCCCCTGCTGCATGAGCGTGAGTGTCTTTTCCAGCACAAATATTATTGAAATTATGTCATTCACACGGCAGCTGTCCCGGCTGACCAATTTGGTGGCTTCTTCTAAGGGCCTTAGAACAGTGCAGGCATCTCGGACCAGGCTCCCCTGCCAGAAATCAAAGCCGCACCTGCTCCCTATGCTGGAAGATTCTGGCTGCTGCTGGACAAAATTGTCCACTGCTCTACGCTGCTCTAGGAGTTGCTGCAACATATGAAGAGTGGAATTCCACCGGGTCGCCACGTCACCTATTAAGCGGTGTGGCAGAAGACCGTTTTTGACGCTGCAGTTCCAGCAGAGCGTGCCGAGATACATATAAATGGCTAAAATGAGTCCAAAGCTTCCGCGAGTTTACCAGCACCGTGCGCAGGCCAGTGAATGTTTTTAGAAATCTTTGCAACACTAGATTTAGCACATGTGCCATACAGGGAGCATGCGAGAATTGACCCAGGTTCAGCGCTGCCTCTATATTTGTCCCATTGTCACTCACTACCTTGCCCACTTCCAGCTGACGTGGAGTCAGCCAGTGCGCTATTTGCTGCTTCATGTAATGCAGAAAGCGCTGGCCTGTGTGGCTGCTACTGCCAAGACAAACTAACACTGCATGGCAGCGTTTCACCTGACACATGTGATATGAAGGAGCGTGGGTAGGCGGACTGCCCGTGGAGGTGGAAGCGGATAGTTGTTGGGTGCTCTGCTGCAATCCTGGCTGGAAAGCACGTGGAGGTGCCAACAGCAATTGACCAGGTTGCTGGGGTGTTCCTGCCTCGCTGCCACTAAATACATTCAGCCAGTGGGCAGTAAAGGACATGTATTGCCCCTGGCCGTAAGCACTGCTCCAGGTGTCCACCGTGACGTGCACCGTGCTGCAGAGAGACAGCTGCAGGGAGCGTCCAATATTCTCTGCCACGTGGGAGTAAAGGGCGGGGATAGCTTTGTTTGAAAAGTAATGCCGGCTAGGGACCTGCCAGCGCAAGCCATTAGCTCCCTAAAAGCTGGGCAGTCAACCAGCTGGTATGGCAAAGACTGCACAGCCAGCAACTTTGTCCGGTGACCGTTCAGTTTGCGCACTGTCGAATTACTTGTGGCGTAAAACTGCTTCCTGGCCACACACTCGGCAATGGACGGCTGCCGAATGAGAGGAGGTGGAGACATGCACGCACTGGGCGACGATGAGGTGGATGTACTACTTACACCCCGGGATGCGGGCTGAGCTATGACCCTGGATGCGGCCTGCCTGACAGAAGGGACCCCCAGAGAAGTAACCAGCTCTTTACTATTATTGGGCTGCTCTAAATTGCCGGCATGACGCCGCTTCAAATGGTTCCACAGAGCAGTGGTCCCAACATTTGCGGCTTTCCCACGGCTCAATTTCTGCTTACAGAAATTGACGCATACTGCTATCCCCCGGCAGAGTAAAATACTTCCACACACCCGACATGCGCCCTCCACAGCTGGCCAAGCTTCTCGCACGCTTACTTCCTGGTGCCGGCCCCACTATATTTGGGGTCTCGCTAGTTTCCAGGGAAGCACTAGCCCTGGGCCTAAATCGCCTCTGCCCTCTGTTGCTGCCACTACTAGTACCACCCTCCTCCTCTGAGCACAAATCCTCCTCCGCTTCACAGGTCCTCCGGCCTAACACATCAGATTCCTCATCAGACTCCTCCACAGCACATTTTTGCAAATTAGACTGTTCCCCACCAACTGACATTTCTGGGCAGTCCAAAATCTGACTGCCCTCTAAGAAATCCTCAGGGAGGCTGTCCTCTATAACCGCCGGATTATAAGTTGGGTTTCGGTGGCTTTTTTTCCTAGAAATTGCTGAAGGGACACCACTAGGAGGGAACACTAAAGCCCGAGAGGTGGCAGAAAATGACGGGGTTTGCTTGAGTGGAATGGTGGAGCAGGACGAGTCTGACCCCTGGCTACATATGGACACTGTATCAGCAGATGACAGCAGATCATCCGGCTGAGACTGAGATGAGCGTGCCATCCACTCCACTACCTCATCTGCTTTCTCCTCCACTACAATGTTGCACCTTGGTGGGTTAGCCCGGTGGAACAATGGCCAAGTATTGGGAATATTACTAGCAGATGCTCCGGCTACAGGTCTTTTGGCACTGCTGGCGCTGCCCTGTGCCACCTTCTCCTTTTTTTAAAGCTCAAAGTCTGGCTGGAACTGGACCCCTTTTGCTTATCCATGCCAAAGATTTTTTAATTCACTCTGTGGCCCTGCAGCTGGTCTTTGTCCCTGTCTCTCTCTCCCTGCCTGATTATTTACTAGCCCTGACCTGGCCCTGCAGTATCCCTGATATATGTATGATAGATTCCCACTACAATTACACCCCAGTTAGAAGAACACAGTGTCTCTGAACTTCACAAATTCACAACAGTGCTTCTGCTCGCCTCAGCAGTCGCAGCAGAAATGAAGTGTCACTGGCTTACTGAGCCTGAGCCAATCAGAGCAAGCCCAGCCCACTAGGTCAGGTGACCGCTTTCTTCCCGGGCTTTTGCGCACGATAAATGAACGAACAGTAAAAGATCGCTACTAAAATGAATTCGTACACAACAGCGTATACAGTAACTAATTCGTACGCAATTGTGTATAATTTATAGGACAAACTACGTAGCGAATGCGTACAAAGCCGAAGCGAATCGACTAATATTCGGATTCGCTTCGCAGCTGAAAAATCCCAAGATTCGATACAAATCTATGAAGCGGCGAATAGATTCGTTCATCTCTAAATAATACAAAGGTATAAGAAACACCATTTATACGTTAGTACTAGTAAAATGTAAAATATATATGACTCTGCTCAGATTCCATATGGTCTACCAACCAAAACAAGTTTCCATTAGCCATTTGAAGCCAGTGCTAAGATTTCTCACGTGGAAGGCTTGCTCTGAAACCCCTGGCATCAGTCATCATTCACAACACAGGAATCAGAGAAGGAACTAACTCTAAGAATATGTTTAGACATTACAAAATATGCCTTGTATTCCACAGCAGAAACCACTGTAGTTTCTGACTTTTTTTTTTTTTTAAAGTGCTTTATGCCGTGGACCCACTGAATGGAGCTAAACTGTGAGCAGGCTACCACTGTGCCTTTGAGAGGGATCCGAATGGTACAGGCCAAGAATAGGCCTGTACATTTTTGGCACAGTCTGGAAAACTGCACAGCAAAAACCCTTGAATGAATGAACTGTGGCATGTCCTCCTTCTGAAAAACATAGTTGGTGGTTTCAGCACACATTCAGCCTGGTTTCCACCACATTGAAAACCATGCCCAAAAAACTTGGTCTAAACATATGTTAAGTCTGGCCATTAGTGATGAGCGAGAACTAAAATGCTCGGGTGCTCGTTATTCGAGTTGAATTTTTCCCGATGCTCGGGTGCTCGTTTCGAATAACGAACCCCATTGAAGTCAATAGGAGACTCAAGCATTTTTGCAGGGGACCAAAGCTCTGCACAGGGAAGGTTGCATGAAAACCTGGAAACCTCAGAAAATGATGGAAACACCACGGAAATGGACAGGAAACAGCAGGGGCAGCATGCATGGATGCCTCTGAGGCTGCCTAATCGTACCATTATGCCAAATTCTGGGCAACAGCCTGGTATTGACCCTCGAGACAATTGTGCTGACCCAGACCAAGATGGGCAAGGCATATGCCCATCACATGTTAGTAAAGCACCCAACTAGGTGCAACGAAGGTCCATCATCGCCTGCGGGTGACACCACTGCCCATGCTGGCACTGCTGTCCTATCCCCCGCCCCACGACGCAGGCATAAGCCTGACACAGCATGGTGGTGACACCAACAAGTGACCAAGTTAGATGAGGTAGCAGGTGAGCCACCCAAAAATTTAGCCTGACACAGCATGGCGGTAACACCACCAAGTGACCAAGTTAGATGAGGTAGCAGGTGAGCCACCCAAACATGTAGTCATTCACCACAAAAAGCCTCAAAAGCAATATAAATAAGGGCAATTTAAAACACCTAAAGCCCACAAATCGTCTCCCACCCAACAAGTGGGTAGACAAAGAAACACTGCCCACAAAAAGTAAATGTAAAATCACAACTAGTTTATTAAATACACAAAAAATACTAACAGTAAATAATCATACAATAATGTAGGAGAATAGCCATATATGGGTATAATAACCTCAATTAGTTATGTGGAACCACGGGTCCCCCCACATATCGTCCATAACCACCATACAAACATAGATAGTATAAATGTCAGTAAACCCACAAAAGACTGATAAGTGAGCTATTTCATATGAGAACCTAATGTGGGTATATAGGTAGCCAAAAGATCCAAATGACTATCCAACTTATTCAATACTGTAATATAATCTTACCCATATTCAAAACAAATGGTGGTAGGATAGTGGAGGGAGCCGCTGAAACACCCTCAACACGCGTTTCACCTCTCACAGGCTTCACTGTGATGCTTTCTTGTACATTTTATATTTTTTATTTTCGATATAGCACTATTGTTATAGGAATTTGTATGTAATACACTTGGGTTTATTCGTGTTGTGCACTTTGCACTAGTATGGACTTAGGTGTCCTCTTATTCCTCTTCGATGATTTCTTACATGCTGGGATTTGTGGTGTGTTATAAGGTATCCCCACTTCCTGTTTACATTGGTTGCCTCTTGACATCTGAATACCGGTAGGCGGAGCGCATCACGGGGATGCGCTGCGTGTCAGGTCACGTGGCGACGCTGCTTTTTGGCCTTGGAGGACGGACTGAGCCATATTTTAGGTGGCTCGCTCCTTCCTCTGATTTCACGTGCGGCGCTGCTAGGATGACACGACACACATCACCCTGTGTTTATGCGCCGGATCATCGCCACCTGGGGTATGTTTTTTGGTGCCAAACAATTGGTATATATGGAGCTCCGGTCAGTCTATTAGGCACCTCCTGACGAAGCCTGTGAGAGGTGAAACGCGCGTTGAGGGTGTTCCAGTGGCTCCCATCCTACCACCATTTGTTTTGAATATGAGTAAGATTGTATTGAATAAGTTGGATAGTCATTTGGATCTTTTGGCTACCTGTATACCCACATTAGGTTCTCATATGAAATAGCGCGCTTATCAGTCTTTTGTGGGTTTACTGATTATTTATTTACAGGCCCGTTTCTATAACCGGGCGAGGGGTGCGACCGCACGGGGCGCGTGTCTCAAGGTAGAAGAGGGGGGCGCCGCCCTGGAGTCTCCACTCTCCCGGAGAGCAGAGACATCGGGGAAGCTGACATGGGACCAATCAGAGTGGTACCTTGTCGGCAAGCACTCCGATTGGTTAGTCTCTACAGACTAACCAATCGGAGCGCTTCAGTGCTAAAATGCCGGTTTCAGGCTGCGATCTCCACTCTGGAGATCGCAGCCTGAAACCAGGTAAGATGTCCTTTGTGGGCACTGTTCTGATGCCTGGAGTGGCAGGTCCTCACAGCTACAGCCCTGTACTATATGCCCACTACTGCCATCCCTTTTCCCCTGTTCACAGGAAGCGCTACTGATATGCGCTCCCTGTGTCAAGTCATTTGCTCCCTCTAGATCACCACGTGCTGCGCGCCACACTGCTGTGTTGGGGAGTGCAGCAGCAGTACTGACAGCCCTCCTCTGCTCTCACCCTGTTGCCGGTGCCTGCTCCATCCTGTGGTGATGCTGTAAGCATCAGTTGAAATGTGAGTGGGCGGGCCGGCACAGGAGCTCCTGAGCAGCATGAGAGGATTCCTGTGTCTCTTCATGTTCTCTGTTGGGACCAAGAGGAGGGGGAGGGGAAGCTGCAGGCAACAACACTGAAGTTCTGTCTGGGCTGCCATCCTATTTCATCTGCCAGAAGAAAAGGTAAGTGGAAATATCTGTGTAAATGTATGTATATATGTGTCTCTGCCTGTATATTTGCATGTATGTGTGTTTATATGTTTGTGCATATATGTGTCTGTACAGTCATGGCCAAAAGTTTTGAGAATGACACAAATATTATATTTTCACATGATCTGCTGCCCTCTGGTTTTTATGTGTGTTTGTCAGATGTTTTTATCACATACAGAAATATAATTGCAATCATATTATGAGTAACAAAAGCTTATATTGAAAGTTAATGCAGCAAGTCAATATTTGCAGTGTTGACCCTTCTTCTTCAGGACCTCTGCAATTCTCCCTGGCAGGCTCTCAATCAACTTCTGGACCAAATCCTGACTGATAGCAGTCCATTCTTGCACAATCAATGCTTGCATTTTGTCAGAATTTGTAGGTTTTTGTTTGTCCACCCGTCTCTTGATGATTGACCACAAGTTCTCAATGGGATTAAGATCTGGGGAGTTTCCAGGCCATGGACCCAAAATCTCTATGTTTTCTTCCCTGAGCCATTTAGTTATCACCTTTGCTTTATGGCAAGGTGCTCCATTATGCTGGAAAAGGCATTGTTGATCGCCAAACTGCTCTTGGACGGTTGAGAGAAGTTGCTCTCGGAGGACATTCTGGTACCATTCTTTATTCATGGCTGTGTTTTTAGGCAAGACTGTGAGAGAGCTTATTCCCTTGGCTGAGAAGCAACCTCACACATGAATGGTTTCAGGATGCTTTACAGCTGGCATGAGACAAGACTGGTGGTAGCGCTCACCTCGTCTTCTCCGAATAAGCTGTTTTCCAGATGTCCCAAACAATCGAAAAGGGGATTCATCAGAGAAAATGACTTTACCCCAGTCCTCAGCAGTCCACTCCCTGTACCTTTTACAGAATATCAGTCTGTCCCTGATGTTTTTCTGGAGAGAAGTGGCTTCTTTGCTGCCCTCCTTGAGACCAGGCCTTGCTCCAAGAGTCTCCGCCTCACAGTGCGTGCAGATGCACTCACATCTGCCTGCTGCCATTCCTGAGCAAGCTCTGCACTGCTGGTAGCCCGATCCCGCAGCTGAAACACTTTTAAGAGACGGTCCTGGCGCTTGCTGGTCTTTCTTGGGCACCCTGGAGCCTTTTGGCAACAATGGAACCTCTCTCCTTGAAGTTCTTGATGATGCGATAGATTGTTGACTGAGGTGCAATCTTTCTAGCTGCGATACTCTTCCCTGTTAGGCCATTTTTGTGCAGTGCAATGATGACTGCACGTGTTTCTTTAGAGATAACCATGGTTAACAGAAGAGAAACAATGATGCCAAGCACCAGCCTCCTTTTAAAGTGTCCAGTGGTGTCATTCTTACTTAATCATGACAGATTGATCTCCAGCCCTGTCCTCATCAACACCCACACCTGTGTTAATGGAGCAATCACTGAAACGATGTTAGCTGGTCCTTTTAAGGCAGGGCTGCAATGATGTTGAAATGTGTTTTGGGGGATAAAGTTCATTTTCTAGGCAAATATTGACTTTGCAAGTAATTGCTGTTAAGCTGATCACTCTTTATAACATTCTGGAGTATATGCAAATTGCCATTATAAAAACTGAAGCAGTAAACTTTGTAAAAATGAATATTTGTATCATTCTCAAAACTTTTGGCCATGACTGTACATGTGTCTGTATGTGTGTCTGTAGGTGTGTCAGTACATGTGTCTGTATGTATGTCTGTATTTGTGTCAGTACATGTGTCTGTACAGTATGCGTGTCTGCATTTGGGTCAGTACATGTGTCTGTATGTGTGTCTGTAGGTGTGTCAGTACATGTGTCTGTATGTATGTCTGTATTTGTGTCAGTACATGTGTCAGTACATGTGTCTGTATATGTGTCAGTACATGTGTGTGTATTTTTATATATATATATATATATATATAGAGAGAGAGAGAGAGAGAGAGAGAGAGAGAATGCAAAAAGCGAGGCAGCACTCAACTTTCTCTCTTTTGCTTGAGAAAGGCCTCATGGAGTAGGCCGAAACATTGCATATTGAGAATAAACAGTCCTTCGTTCTTCACTGAGTTGGAGTGCTGCCTCGCTTTTTGCATTTTCTACATCACCGGCACATTATCCTTAGCCTGGAAGGATTGTATCCATTGAATGTTCTGTGACTTGTGCTGCTGTTCTTTGTTTCTTTAAAAAATAAATAAATATATATATATATATATATATATATATATACTGCTATCCGCTGTTACATACTTCTGTACACTACTATACACTTTTATATACTCCTTTATACTGCTATACACTTTTATATACTGCCGTATACTACTATACGATGTTATATACTGCCGTACACTACTATACGATGTTATATACCGCTGTATACTTCTATACGCTGTTATATACTGCCGTATACTACTATACGCTGTTATATACTGCCATATAATACCATACGCTGTTATATACTGCCGTATACTACTATACGCTGTTATATACCGCCGTATACTACTATACGCTGTTATATACTGCCATATACTACCATACGCTGTTATATACTGCCGTATGCTACTATACGCTGTTATACACTGCCATATACTACTATATGCTGTTATATACTGCCGTATACTACTATACGCTGATATATACTGCCTTATACTACTATACTCTGCTATACACTGCCATATACTACTATACGCTGTTATATACTGCCATATACTACTATATGCTGTTATATACTGCCGTATACTACTATACTCTGCTATATACTGGCATATACTACATACAGACATATATGTAGATATATACTACTATACGCTGTTAGAGAACACTGTTATTTCTGAAGTGTAATATTAAGGGGCATTGGGGAGCCCAGCGGGTACAGAATTGGGAGTAGCAGCAGAGTAATATTGTTGGGGGACCAAGTTGGGAGAATGATAGAAAAGTGTGGAGTCTAAGATGTCTGTGTGTAAAATTCTGCAGAGACGTGATGCGGCTGAAAGAAATCATCATGACTCCCTGGTTCGAATGGAGAATAAGAAAGAGAATTTGTACATCAGAGGAGATGGAACTGGATGTAGGAGGTATGTAGTGCTGTACTCTCTTGTATGTTTTGTAGCTCTGTCTTTAACAGTAGGGCTAAGGAAAGGAGTTAGAGTGAGCGCTTTTTTAATGTTCGCCCTGTTTGTAAAATTCCCTGGAAACTGCCCTGTTTATTTATTAATTAGTCCCTATTCTGACATTTATACTATCTATGTTTGTATGGTGGTTATGGACGATATGTGGGGGGACCCGTGGTTCCACACAACTAATTGAGGTTATTATACCCATATATGGATATTCTCCTACATTATTGTATGATTATTTACTGTTAGTAATTTTTGTGTATTTAATAAACTAGTTGTGATTTTACATTTACTTTTTGTGGGCAATGTTTCTTTGTCTACCCACTTGTTGGGTGGGAGACGATTTGTGGGCACCCAAACATGTAGCCTGACACAGCATGGCGGTGACATCAGAGTGACCAAGTCAGATGATGTAGCAGGTTAACCACCAAAAATTTAGCCTGACACAGCATGGCGGTAACACCACCAAGTGACCAAATTAGATGAAGTAGCAGGTAAACCACATATAAATTTACCCTGACACAGCATGGCGCTGACAACAGAGTGACCAAGTTAGACTGAAGTAGCAGGTTAAGCACATAAAAATTTACTCTGACACAGCATGGCGGTGAACCCAGAGTGACCAAATTAGATGAGTTGGCAGGTGAACCACATAAAAATTTAGCCTGACACAGCATGGCGGTGACAACAGAGTGACCAAGTTAGATGAGGTAGCAGGTGAACCACATAAAATTTTACTCTGACACAGCATGGCGGTGACAACAGAGTGACCAAGCACATAAATTTACCCTGACACAGCATGGCGGTGAACTCAGAGAGATCAAGTTAGACTGAGGTAGCAGGTGAAGCACATAAAATTTTACCCTGACATAGCATGGCGGTGAACCCAGAGAGACCACGTTAGACTGAGGTAGCAGGTGAAGCACATAAAATTTTACCCTGACACAGCATGGCGGTGAACCCAGAGTGACCAAGTTAGACTGAGGTAGCAGGTGAAGCACATAAAATTTTGCCCTGACACAGCATGGCGGTGAACCCAGAGTGACCAAGTTAGATGAGGTAGCAGGTGAACCACATAAAATTTGACACTGACACAGCATGGCGGTGAACCCAGAGTGACCAAGTTAGACTGAACTGTAGTTCTAGGCAACGTATTTCTGAGAAACACGAAAAAAGCGCAGCATAGGGTAATAACGTCACAATACGTATAGCGTTTAGCAAGAGAGTGAAGGCTCACCTTGTAAGGTTGTGCATTAGATTAGGCACAACTCTAATAGAAGCGTGTCGTCGGGAGAGTAAACTCCTTTCTTTTGGAACTGGTATGCAGCCACGGATCAAAACACGGTCAGCTTCTGGCGCAGGGTGCCTGGATTCCCCACAGAAAACCCTGGCAACGCGTCAGAGTGACGAGGGAGTCGGGGAGCCGCTTATTGAGCTAAGCGAAGCGTGCGTGCATCCTGCAGAGGCTAGGAGAGTTCCGTTGTCTGTGGATGTATGTATGCTGAAAAAGGGGGGGGGGAGTGCCAGTTGTATAAGAATTAAAAAGAAATAAAAATGAATATGAAAATCAAGCATGTCAATGGGTCATACTTGTGATATGTCGATTTCTTAAACTGTATTGAAAAAGATCTTGTTTCTAAAATGACTAAACTAAAAAATGACAAAAATAGAATGGATTATATAGAATATATAGAATGTACATGTCAAAATGACGTAAAAGGTACTATTAGGATGGTACTAATAAAAATGGTACTGAACAAAAAATATATAATATAAA